>MNPL01009238.1:25774-37202 GCA_002081605.1 Tropilaelaps mercedesae | reverse complement strand
ATAATGAACAAGGTAACTAGGCCACTAGCCTACAACTACGGCGGACCGCCATTGAGTTCCGTCACCGCCAATAAAAATTCTTATGAATGTAGATCACTAGTATACATATACGTTAGTAATACTCAATAAGTACCAATTCATTGTGTGGTTATTGGCTTGGAAAAAAAACTTGGTACAAGTTACATTTTTTTTAAATGTAACTGATGGCACTAGCACGTCACTGCAACCATTCAATGGTTAATGTGTGTGGAACTTACAAACCCACTAAAGCCCCGGGTTCGGTAGCCGGTGAGAGGTACATGCTAGGGTTGAGTTTTTCAGTACCATAGCTTCCATAACAGTCTCACGGTCTGGTAACACGGTGGTGATAAATTTCGAAATCTAATGCAAGTTGATAATCTATTTCCAATACTTGTCAACCGTATATGCACGGTATGCTGGTATAGATAAAGTAATACATGTATAGCTCCAGAAAAAAATATATAATAAAATTAAATAAGAAAAACAACCGTGCTAGATCGACCAGCGGTGTTTAGTGTACTAACGTGGAATCACACAGAGAAACCAGTAATTTAAGAGAAGACCAAATAGCCCTCGGGAAATAGCGTATTCCCGAAGCATATTACTGAAATAAAACTGATCTAGCTTATTACACCCATTAAAGTGATACAAGTTATTCAGATTATATATATAGTCCTAAACATAAAGCGTAGAATAAGCGAGATGATCATTATACTTTTTGCTTGTTATATACACTGCGTCGAAGTCTGAATTGGCATCTCTGTGTGAATAGGCACTAAAATATAGTAGCATGCCAGTTTCAAGTTTACAGTGTAACGGCCATATAAGCGCTCTTCCGAGCCTTAGATTCCGTGTAATACGTTAGACACACCGAGCGCTAATGTTTATGACGTCGAATTGGTGTTGACTTCCACCACAGAAATGAAACCAATGTTAATGAAGCTAATAGACTGCCTCCTAATGGAATTCACGAACAGAGACGCTCGACAAAAAGAAAAAAGAGCATGATTCGTTTTTTATGAGCACCGGAACGTGTTAAGGGCAACACTCGTAGAATTAACTTACCGCTCTTACCCCTATGTCGAAGGCGACGCGAACTCTGGGATGCCATCGTTGTCCACGGAAGCAAGCGAGGCTCCGACGGTGCCGGCTACCGTCCGAGCGTGGAGCTTAGTTGAACCTGGTGTTTCCAGTGGTATTGCCTTAACCCCACCGGGTCTAGGGCGCGCGAGGCTAATAGCCGACCGCGAGACGACTGTAACGACTGCTAAAGCAGCGGGCGACGACTTGGAGGTTGCCAATCTGAATACCGATGAAGAACTGGCGAACGCATCGTACAGCACCGAGACACAAGACGTCAGAGTTAACTTAAGCTCTGACGGCCACATCCGAGTCACGCTTCCTACCGGCGTAGTTTATGCTGTTCCCGAATCGTTCGACAGTCTAATCGCGGCGGCGAATCCACGCCAGCTCGAGGTTTGTATAATCGTGCAAATCACACAGGAAGAGTAGGTCGCTGCTTATGAAAGAAGCGATTTTGGGGGTTCGCGCACTTCATAGATAGACCTATATGTTACCTTCCGCTCGAGATTACGTTCGCGCGCCGTAACTGTTTGGCAAGTCAGTATTTTGTTCGCGCTTCTACGAACGATCAAGAATGATCAAGGATGCTAGAATCTACGGTCTTCACCAACGGATTCCAGGTGATTGTACCGCGTCTGCGGGAACTGGGCTTTCCCGTGTCGCTCCAGTCGAACCACGTCGTTCTGGCAGATACCTCATCTGGCAGTGACGCTCTGCAGGTTGAGCTCGTCTTCTGGCGGGCAAACGGGACAGCGGCCAGTATTGCGGTGCACCTCGGGGGCAAACGATTTGATCTGCCAGGACAGGTAAGAAGTTCATCGGACAAATTGTTCAGTTCTGGATACGATAGCGCCAATATGGCTAAAGCAGTGATTTATCTGAATCCTAAGGTCCTGCTTTTAAAATTTAGCTGAGGAGCAATTGTCTTTTTGAAATCCTTTAAGACATAAATTCGCCTCCGCGTTCTCTATAGGAGGGGGCGATCAATTGGTTAATTGCCCAAAATAAATTGTACGTGAGATAGTTGATCTTTCTGTAGATATTAAAAACAATCGCTGAAACTTTCATCCCAGAAATTCATACTTTAGAACAGTACATTGTCACGAAATTCTAGAAAAACAAGCGTGTTTCAGAACCTGAACACACCGCGTAACAAAAACCTAATTGCGTAGGCTATCTCGTAGCTGCTTCTAGAGAAATAATAAAGAAATAGCATCGAACTGATATTGTATTTCGCTTGCGTTGGAACTTTGTTGGTCTTGAACTACACAACAGAGTATAATATCGCAAACACACTATTTACTAGGTCTTTCCTAACAAACGAGATCATTAAAACTTTATTTTTACAAAGAAGCAATACAAAATCAGATTACGTGTCTTGCATTGGAAATTGCCTGAGAAAGAGTAAATTATCATGCCTAGTAATTAAACAGGTATATATGCAGGTATATTTCGATTTATGTAACTAGTAATTTAAAAAAAAAAATCTTAAAATTACAGTTGCCGTTATGACTCTATACGCCGTTAATTACCAATCGCCTTATTTTCTCGATACAGTTTTTACAGTTTTCTCGATACAGCACAAAGAACACCCGTATCTTCTCAAATGAATGTAATTCCAAGCTAACCAGCTTGACTTACGACGAGTTTGACCGCAAGTAAAAAAACAATATCTCGAACTTTTCCGCTTCTTCTTGCACGTCCCTTTTTGCAGATGGAAGCCTTTGCCGCGGAGCTACGAACTCGCTCACCTGCAGACATCCGTGCAGCTATGAGGAATCTACAGCGGTTTGATCTACCCCGTTCACTACATCTTGATCAGCTCGCTCGCTTGGTAATTGTTTACGTCAATTAGCGGACGACATCGGTCACCTGCATACGCCGCACTTCAAACGCGAACTTCGCCGGCAATCGATTTCACCTTGGGATGTTTGTTGCGTTGTAACGCGTTTTTACGGGTGTATCCATTGCGTTCTGTCGATAGGCAAAGAGAAATACAATTGAGACTGAAGCAACGACCTAACTTACCTCCTTTATCTGCTAGGTACACCACGATTCGGCTCGCGATGCGACAGCTCGAAGAGGCTTATCTAATGAGTCTAATAAACCACCACCTTCATTGTCGCCTAGAGTTCTGCATTCCGATCAGGGTACCACGCAATCGACACCCGAAAGCAACCGAATTCCATACCGCATCGCCGTTGAGCCAGGAACCGCGGGTGTCTTTCTAGAAGCCGAAAATCGCCGCTTCCGTTTACCCTATGAAATTGAACTCATCAACGACATCGTCAAGACCATGGAGGATCGGCAGGTCAGCTCTTGTGTATCTAATAAACCTATGTAATCTGTTGCTGATCCTAGCCTATAATAAAAGTCCTTCAAATCGGCTTGACTCAAGTCCATTTTACAATGCGTACGTTATAATTCGGTCAGAGGTAAAGGCAGAAAAAATGACAGAACGGTCTCGATCCGTTAAATAACAATGTAATTTGCACCTATAGGAACTACTACGAAATTTGAGAAAGGTTGGTATACCTGCGGCGCTTGTGGAAGGCCGTCTCGTGGCCGACCAGGGTGGTCTGGCCATATCCGGAGTTTCTCACAGGCGGCCTGCGAAAGTCCGTATACACACGGTGGATTCAAAAGTAACCCAGGTTACAATTCGTGCGGAGGGCGTTGAATTCGACCTGCCCAGAGATAGGATCAACTTTAACAAGTTTATTCGGCGATATCCAGCCCTCACCTATGAAATCATTAAGGTAAAGCTCTATTTTTGGCTCTACCTCGTTGATCTTGGCAGCAGATAACCAGGATATAAACATTTTACCTACGTTTGCGAAAGTTTAACGTCAATGAAGTCCAGTTTATTTTTTGTCGGTATGTTACAATGAAGTCGAATCGTGATATGATAACATTTGGCAGAAAGGTGAACGTCGGCGCTTTGAGCTAGAGACAGTTGGATTTTTGCTGGCTGAACATCTAAGGCTTCGGCAACGATTAGCGTGAGGGTGGTTTCAAGGGGCATAATGGAAACCGCTGATTTTACTGAAACCTTTTTCACTTTCTCGTTGCTCTGGTTGAAACTTTCCTAACGGCCAGAGTTTAAGCCAGTGTTATGTAGATACATAAGCTTGCATATATTTTTAATCGAGCTTAAAGACGTCCTTGGTTCCAATGGGAACAACATTGGGAATAGCTTTTACAACTTAATTGAAATGCTAAATACGAGTCGTTAAAGGGCGAATTTCTTCCGTGAGCTAACTAATCCCTAAGCACTGCTGCCTATTTTATGACGATGACTGAAAAACGGACATGACTTCCCACCAAGAGCGGATTTCCGCCATGTGAGTGTGAGCTTATAGTCACTGTAAAGTAGAAAAATTAAAGAACCGAAGTGTGATGCGTTTATGAAACCAACAATTTCTTCAGATCGGCTGAACCAGGGGCAAACACTAACAATTAGCAATTGGCCTTGGTAGGATTACGATGCGTTCATTAGATCATTGAATCACAGAGTACTATCCCACTGGTAAACACACTTTGCATGCATTAAACAGACTACATGCGAGTAGATGCATTAGATAACAAATGCGCTACCTAAATGTCGCTGTAGATATATGAAGTACAAATTGACGAAAAATATACAAAATTAATGAGTTCACCGCGGCCTTTGAGCCAACTACGAACGATAATGGTGTAGATGTACTTTAATTCTAGCAGAAAAAGCTTTGTATGGCTCTGAGTAGAGGATTTTGTGATTCGATATATAGTGACTAGTAGACAGCAGCTAACATTTTCAGTTGCTTTTTCTAGGTTCTTTCCCACTACAACATTCCCGTAACGTTTGATGATGTTACGGGCGACATGGACGTGCGGTTGGAGGCTTACAGCCCTGGTAAAAATCGCACCAATTATCAGGTAACCGTCAACGGAAGACATTACAGGTAAGTGCCTTACCTGAGTTAGAGTTGGTTCAGGGAACAGAGGTAATTGACTTATCACTAGCACATCCAGTGTTTCGTATTCCCTTCAGCACACTACCGCGAAAACGTTTTACTAGCTTAAGGAACAGAACTGGTACACGTAGAAGTCCGCAGTTTAGACTCGTTTGGATATGGTAGAAAACCCCAATAGATAAACAAAAACACACTGAAAGCCGAATAAAGTGGAGAGGCGATGGCTCTTGTCAATGAACCTGTCTGTTGTTCAATTGTGTCTTCGTCGCAATATAGTACAATTATTTGACCGTCTCATGATTAGTGAATAATAACAATTAGTAATTAGTAAAGACTAAAATTGGGGACTTCCGTATAATAATAACATTACATGCTTATGAACTTATAGTAACAAAGGTATGCCCTCCTTTCATTATAAGTCTTTCATGCTGAACTGCATTCCGTGCTAGATAATAGCTGACATTACACTGAAGGCCATCTGTGCCTTTTTAGTTTCGTACCATCGCAAGTTTCACCCAAAGCTTGCCGCTGAAAAACAGGACAAGCGTGGCCAGACGAACGAATTTCAAAATACGTTAAAAATAGAACTGTCTTGACGTACACGAACCTGCGACGCACGCTCGGCCGTACGCAAATACCCCATAGAAATGGAAGAGGGGCATCGGCTTTTGAAAAATTTCATTTTGGATCGCATCAGATTTCAGCGTGTGCACGACAACAGTCCTTTGACATATAAATACACGTAAAATGTGATATGCTTTTGATGCATAGGTGCTTTGGCTGGCCGAGGAAAGTATACAGTTAGAGACACACAGATAAACAGAGGTATGCCTAAAATACCTAGTGTCCAAATTTGGCCTCTTAACGCCCGGAAGTGAAAAACCGTCGAGAAAACTCATAGGGCTTTGGGCCGTGGTTGTTCTTTCATTTTGTGCTGTTAAAAAGAGCTTTGAAATTGCTGCTGTTCCTTCCGCCATCTTGTAATGCGTTGTGATTGTACCGGTAACGGGGACCATATAGCCGGGATTCTGTCGCCAATATGAGTCGCTTCATGCCTATTTGCCGATTGTTCGTCAGGTATTTGCTGTGCATATGCAATGCTGAATTGCACATAGCCGCAAAAGATTACATTAATCTTGGTGCTTCATAAGAAGACAAACGTACAATCAATGCAGTGCATTATTTTTCCCAAGTAAATACAGGTTTCATTGTGCTCTGCTTTATGTGACATGAAGGGAGCATAACATCGTCAAAATATCTATGCATTTTATCTTCAGCTTACCACACGATTGGTGGCGGCTAGCAGATGCAATCCGTGCTGGAGTAGTTCATCAACCTGGACAACTCGCCGGCCTCTTCGCCCGGCATCATATCGACGTACCCGATCACGCACGTGTTTTTCGGCAGTTAATTATTATCACTATTATTGCTATAAATAACCAGTGAAACTTTAATTTCAGTGTGTGTCAGCTGGCAACTGCTGTACCGTCATAATATTATTGATGAAATCATTTATTATATTTAGCTCCAATTACTAGCATTTTACCACCCAACTGAGTTATTCAGCTGGCTGGAGTTAGCCTCCTACCGCGGCAAAAAAATTAGTACAGGAAATTGTTCTAACAAAGAGTTACGACTGTACGGGGCCCCTTGACCGAACACTTATCTAAGTGTCTACAGGCGATAGGTGTCGGCCATTGTCAAGCTGAAAATCAATCATAACTAGAGAAGCGTAACGAATGTGACTCAAATTGTTATATGATCTCCCCATTATCTCCTCGTTGAAGGAGCCATTCTTCGCTTTTCGCTTATGGTCAGCAGCTCTTAGATTGTGATCGAGCGCCTCCCGAGGTAGAATATCCCCTGTCTACTATACAAGCCGCATGTTTGATCATAGGAGCTTAGAAAATGGCATACTAGTATACAACTCAACCACACACATCGAATAACAAACAGGTTTCCTACCAATGAGCAGGTACTGGCGGTCATTAACTATGTGAAAAGACATCCGCCATCCAGCGCCAATTCAAACATCAACAACAGCTTGACTCCAACTTCGTCGGCTCTCACCGTGGTTTTCCGGGGCCGAAGATTAACGTTGCCGCAGGACATTCCCTCTGCCAGGGAGGCTCTTAGTGACGAAGACGCCGTGACTGAGTTCCGCGATTCTGCATTAGCCGCCGGTATCCTCAGCCATCGTTACAGTCCATCCGACCTGACACTTGAGCTGCCCGACGGTCCCGTCACGCTTGAGCTCAACTTCACCCCGAGGTCATCCGGCGTCGCAGCGAGTTATAGCGGAGGGACACGGCAGAATACGTCAACCTTTTCGCCATACGAAGTGTCACGACTAGGCGGATTATCGAATCTTCTTAACGGTAAAGGCAGTAGCCAGTATTATGAATTAAATTTGATTATGGGCAAATGCTTCGTAGGGTTTTAACGGGCGTATACCGAAAAGTGGCGCGGATTGGCATGGCGCAAATTCTGGGTAGCCGGTGACGCCTCGCTCATGAGAAGGCACTATTCGATGTATAAACTGCCTAGATTAATTGTTAGCGATACCGCGTGAATAAACGAATAGACGAATTTGTTCGTGCATTATTTTGACAATACACGGTCAACCTATTGGCAGTGCGGTCATTTACTGAAAAAAAATCTAATATAATAGCAGGCTAGGTTACATTATGGCCACCTTGAACTCAGCCACGAATTGTGGTTAGACGTTACTTGCAATGATCCTCTACTTTATGCACCTCATTTGCCTTTATTCTCAGTTGTTTGTTTTTTTCTTTAAACGAGAAGCCGATAGCAGCAATAGGATTACACCGATTGATTGGTCTAGAATTCTGCCTGGTAACTGGGCTCACGGAGAGCGCAATTCGCTGCAATTTTTTCTGCGAAATATCTGAGTCCTCTTTTACAATACCAGCAAACATAATCTAGTTCCCATAGATAATAATGTGTACAAACAGAAATGTTTGTGTATGCACCAAATGATTAATCTGACTTCGTCAACATCTTATATATCGACGGATAAGATCATTTGGCACAACGGTAGAAAAAAAAATGTTTCGAATTTTGACCTCAGATTTCTTTAAAGCTTTGTAGCGAACAGTACATAATGTCGACCAGTTTCACATCGAAATGCCACATCCGACATCGGTAATAGAGTTAGCGCATCGATGTTTAATGAATCAACATCCGTTAAATTCCTCTACTGCATGCCGTTTACGCGTAATATATATTATATACGATGGTGATTCAGTCACTAATTTGATTTCATCTTTCCGCAGTTGAAGTGTTCGGTGCCGGTGCATACACGTTACCCGGAAATGAAAAGGACTTGGTAGCTGCCATTCAGAAGGTCTGTCCATTCGGTGTCCCAATTATCTAAAGCGGACAGGCCAAGACACATAACTAGGCGGATTATAACATCTATGTATATATTCGGCTTAGCGGTATCATGTTGAGTTGTTCGAACACGGTCGGATAATGATCTCTACCATATGATAAGAAAGTTATAGAAATCTAGAGGCATTGCCGTATATGAATGTCCACTTTAACTCAGACAGTTCCAATATTCCATCCGATATACTAAGTTGTCGCTTTTTGGCGATTCGGCGCTCCGTAGACTGGACATGTATCGAGGCTGATAGACGCTCTACAGACAACCGGCGTGAGATTAGCTCTGGATAATCATCAACTCAGACTGTATTGGGGTCAATACAACATAAGGTATCGTATAAAAGGAAAGCTGCGTTCGTCCCGAAGTCACTCAGAAGCCTTTGCTGGCTAAACAGAGCGTTTGAGCTCTATGCACTGTACTATGAGGGTAGAGTTAAGCTGAACACAATAATTTGACAAATGAATGCTAACAATTTTCTCAAGTTTTTTTACGCCTCATCCGGATAACGAGCAGACTTTTGCAATCTCTGTGGAAAAACGGCTCATTACTCAGTCTGTTTCTAATTATCGCAATACCACGAACGTCTGGTTACGCCAACAAGTAGGTCAATTTCTATGTAAAATAAACGAACTAGACAACTGAAGTTTTATTTTCTTGGATTTGTTTTTGGTTTCTTTTGTCTTAAATGGCGGAAATGTGACTCTCGTGACTGGACAGGCTACGTCTCGGCAAACAACTGTTGGGCAAGGCATGGACGGGGATGCGTACGAAGCGGCGGCTGCGTATTCGAGCTCACGGTCGACCAGGAAGTCTCAGCTATACGTTGACACTAGCGGATGGAAGGTGGTTTTCGATAAAACAGAGAAACGCATATTGCCTATAATATGCCTATAATATATTGCCTGTTTCTGAAATTGGTCGTCCCATTGAAGGAAATAGCAAGTTCTGCAGCGTAAGCCGGAGCCACAGGCTGGTGGCTCCGGCTCGTATAACAATCGTATAACACATAGTGTACGATATCGCGCTGGAAATGTCCTTTCTCGGAAATTCGCCCCTTTTCCCAATGCAAGTTTATCCGTCGGGGCACATTTCCTTCCCCACTCGACTTGATTTCCGGGGCAACTATGATCCTTCACGCAACGTGACTTCCCGAAGCAAATTTACCAGTTACCGGGAGACAAGTGTACGCCAATCGACAAAAAGGGAGAGAGAGGAGAAAAGCGTAACATCGTAGGGATTCCGTAGTTCCCATAAAATTATTACACCGCCAAGGTCTAGCTAGAAAAACATCTAGTAAAGCTCCTAAATAGGCTGAATTTTATTATCTGTTTTTCTCCACAAAAACGAAACAGATTTTATAAGCGCTGTCAAGCCACCCAACCCAAAACAGAAGAAGAGATGATGCTTGTCCTGTAACTAGCATTCGTGATAACCAGCTGTGTAGGAAGAAACTTTGTCGTGTAGAGTGTGAAGCGGATGAGGGCTTTTAGAAAATAGTAGGCTCATAATATCGACGTTCTTTTATGCTTAGCAGTAGGTCTTTTACGTTCTTCCTCAGCTCATCGAAATTAGTGAATATGTCGATCTTTCTAATCACCCTGTATGGCGTGCGGTGGGCTTTCTTTGTAGTTTAACGATGCATATGCATGATGATCGTGTGCTGGTCAATTAAAATCGATTGTTTCGTTGGTTTCGTTGATATTCACATGCAGCCACAGATTGCTGAGTCTTCACTATGCCAAAAACAATTACCATTTGACGGTGTCAACGAAACTTCGAGCCATTTTATGCAAGTTTGGACGGAATATGATGAATGTGCTAACATAATACTCTTCGCATTTTACTCATGCAGTGAGCTGAACTTGCCAGCGGACTGGGACGAACTACGTGATGTACTCCGCAATGGCTATTTGCGTTTGCCAATATTCCTCAAGCTCTTGGGTAACGTTTTTGATAATTTCAGTTCGCATAACGATATAAATTAAAATAACAATTATTGTGCGTATAATACTGTAGTTACAAAAACATTATTATTTGTAATATTATTAGCTCTACTGTCTAATTCACCGAATTTCAAGATTCATTCAAGCTTCTTCTTGCTGTAGGGCAATCGGTAGCAGCCAATATTTTACTATTAATTGCTGAAATGTAATCTGAAGTGTTCCCGCCTGTTTTCGTGTACCTTCGCTGCATCCTGCGTCCCTCGCTGCGTTATCAAGCAGTCAGTCACTCTGTACTCCTCCAAAAGCAATTCGTCCGCAGCAGGCGGTACGGCAAGGTGTAATGTATCCCGGTAGTCAGCTCTAAAAGGCTGGCCACCCTACCTTGGCCCATGCGAGGGCTGCGGCTATTAACCTTGGGTTTCAACCGAGGTCGATGAAAAGTCTTTTCGGCTCCGCGGAGTTAGCAGCACTTCGGTGTTGTCTGCAGGGCTCCCTGCTGCCTGGGGTTCAGGCATCATGTGGCGTCCGCCATTGACTAGGACTGGTATATTTGGGCTAAGATATAGAGAAAAAAGTTAGGGAAACATTTGAAAATCTATGGAATTATCTCGCCTGAGGATGCGCCCAAGCACCAATCAGGTGGCGCACCTGATTCGTGTCACCAAGGTGGAGCGTCTTTCATGAATAAAATCGCCTCTCAGAACAGAATTGACTGATATAGTCGCGACAAGTGGAATGTATCACCGAAGCGTTGTACGTACACAACCTCACCTGAGCATGCAATAACCTTTAATCGCATTTTAGTTCGAAACGAACAAACCGCTACGCACAGGTTTCGTCCTTAGAAATCGAGCAAAAGAAATTCTTACAGTAAGGAAAATCCATCATCGTCTGTCTAACTGGATACATGACAGACGACTGACAACATATCTGCAATGCTATATATATATATATATATATATATATCCAATTATTCATTTCAGATATGCCCCGCATCCGCGTCCAGCATATGGTAC
>MNPL01009238.1:12307-25228 GCA_002081605.1 Tropilaelaps mercedesae | reverse complement strand
GTACGCGAGGACGTCTTGCTACTCATCACCATAAACGACAGAATATACACACTAGATGTGTCACCTTCGTCCGCCACAAAATCAACAGCTCTACCCGGTCTAGTACCAGGTAGTTAGTGCCGAAAATCACGTCGTCATCGAAGAGCTGTGCCGTGATGGGCCGAAACCCCCCCACCAAACGCGCCGCTATAGCACCACAGGATAAACAATTTCAACAGTATTAGTAACGTCATGCTTTCGGATTAACAAACTGTGGATAGCGACAGCCTGGTCAGGGTGTGTTTTCAATGTCCGGTCGAGCGTGCACGAACACCTAACAGATACAATCCGATCAAATGTACATTATGCTACACTTAGCTCTTTATATTTTCCGGGTGAGTAACGCAGTTGGACGACGTGACGGAAAGATGTCAGAAACCTCCCGGCGAAGACGGACATACGGGTGGCGCTCGATGACGGGTCCTGGAGCCTACACCCACTCGTCGTGACGGAACCAAAAACCTCTTAGTGTTTTCCCCACACAATTGATTTTCACCCTTTTGACGGTAATAGCCGCGTCTCGATTCGATATTCTACTGTTCGTATGAACTTGATGGTCATAAAAGCAATTGATTTCAAATAAAGACAGATAAACATCCAAACCCGAAAATAACGGCTCTTGCGGTCGTCCGTTGTATTTGTTCTGTCGTTATTGCCTTATCTCTAGGTAATCATCTGAATTTTTAGCGTTCTATAGCGCTCATTACACTCGTTTATATATTGGCATCGCTTCTGGCGCGTTTCCCCTCTGCTTAAACCTAAAACCTGTTGACGAGGGCGCCTAATTCTGGAGGGCAATACTCGTGACAATCTAAACAACACTGACTTGGATATTTATATCGAAGCTAATGATTAGATAAACTGTACTTGTTCAATATTATGCGAAAGCATTGATCTAATCTAAAACCCCTCGTAAGTGAGTGAAGGGCTATCGTGGATCTTTTAGTGAGAACTTCCGCCAATATTTACGATCTAATTAATTCGACAGTAAATTTATGGGGAATAGAAATATGACGGTATCAGCTAAGTAAGGGGACAAATAGTACACCATTGTAGAAGTGGCAATTATTCATTGTCACTTCTACAATGTTGAATGAATAATAACATTCGTTTAGATTGTATATAGAACTTTAGAGTAGTGCCCCATTTCGGCCACGATATCAGTCACTCGAGTTCTTACATGTATCGTAGTATTCGTTGGTAGAGTCCGTTTTGGGGTTGCACAGCGTTTGTCAGCTGGCTGGCCTGGTCCCTAATCTGTCTGCTCTTGTCAAAAATCGTTTGTCACCAAAAACTTTGCTATTACTACCGTTTCGTGCTGCACTTCACAGCGACCCCGGTCGAGCACCGCGTTTCATTTAGTTCTTCAGTCCGATGTTGACCCTGCAAGTTTCGTTCTATCAAAAATTTGTCTCATCTAATCTCGGCTTCCAGTCATGCTTCAGGACGCCTGCAAGTGTGCCCTGATTACTACCATCAAGTAGGCAGCGATACCTATTCTCGGCTAAGGGCGCGCGTGACTCGCAATTGACATCGCGCACTAGACACGCTCGGACTGAGCGTTTGTCCCGCATAAAACGGGCAATGTACAGGATAGCGTGGTTCCGACACCTGCGTGAGCGTCTCTATCGCGAGTACAGGAAGCGAGATCTTTAAAAAGAAAGCAAAAATAAGTCGTTTAACGCCGCATCCAAACGAAAGGCAAATATTCCCTAAAGGTCCTACTGAGTTTCACAACCATGTTGACCTAGTGCGTGTTCCTGCTAATCAGAAGCGGCGGAGACAATTGTCCCTCCGAGAAAAAGACCGAATGTGGGAGCTCCTTCATTAGGCCTAGAAGCGCCGGACAAGACCGGAAATTTTTTTGTAGACTACGAGGGCAAAGTCGATTACACAAGGACGGTATATTTCAACGCTGGTTATTCATCCAGTGGGTCTACCTGCCAGCTTTTAGCTATGTAATAAACGATTTCTTATAGAAAATTCTAAACATGAAAAAGCTCCAACACACATAGCCACGCTGATGAACCAACATTCCCAGTCAATCAACTGTGTGTGCGTGAGAACTTCATGTCGCATAACACGCCACTTAATCACGTACGAACTTTTAAGATATGTTGCAGGCTCTGAAAATCCTTTATTCAAGTTCTCTAAAAGGCCAACGTAAACCTATAGTTCGGCTTTT
Source organism: Tropilaelaps mercedesae (assembly GCA_002081605.1). Lineage (NCBI taxonomy): Eukaryota > Metazoa > Arthropoda > Arachnida > Mesostigmata > Laelapidae > Tropilaelaps > Tropilaelaps mercedesae. Next base: position 23,004 of record MNPL01009238.1, on the reverse strand, counting down.
AACGTAGAACTGAGCATAGCCTTCAATCGATTCGTTAAATCTACTTCACCCCGAAAGCAGCGATATTACAGAAATCTTACACTTGTCATTCAGAAAACAAAAAGAAACACGAGTAAAATTTTGCTGTTTGTAATTTATCGTTGTAAAGTGTACGTTCATAATGCCGCCGCAAGCTCCGAGAGATTTTCTTGGCGTTGATTGCACCACGATGCAACACCTCTGAACAGTGTCTGTCCCTGATATAAAGGCAAATCTTTTCCACATGCAAATCTTTTTCATATGGATTTTTCGCTTGTTTCCCATTCCGGCGCGCCTGACACTGAGTGACCGAAGCACTTCTCGCCATATCTCTCTGCAGCTTTTCGACCGTATCAGCACATTCGTACCCGTTTCAAGTCATACAGCAACCCCGTTGGCTACGGTCGACAACGCATGCAATTGAGTGGATCGCCGGGTCGTCATCCGGCCGACGCACTGGTCACGCCGAACGACCGAATCGCCACGCTTCGATCTTGAGGGGGTTTCGCCTCGTCTCTGTGAGTTGTTCCTCGTAGTCCGATGTGCCACTATCGGAGTTCGCGTACCAAGATGGTACCGAGCCTGTCTGCATGGCCTGTCTACTCCAGGCATTCTCTCCCGGGGGTGTTCCGAGGTCTGCTCGGGAGTTCTGCCTGAGCGGCACCTCGGGGGCCCAGGCACGCTAGACAGGATACAGTCAACCCTTGTTCCGACGACCGGGCCTTGTGGTACTCCCCGGCCTTACGCCATTACTACCCGGCGAAGCTTGCCGACTTGGACGGGTTGTCCCTTAACCATACGATTCTCTGTCGGGGACAGATGAGCACTTAAACTACCTTATACTCCCAAGCGGCGGTCGTGTTCTTACAGCTGTCTGACTACCACCCAGCTTTGTGGGGCCTGGAGACCTTTCAATATTCCATCGACTTGTCCCACCCGTTGTTCTCTTGCCTCGTAGGGGCTCTGAATTCTCGCTATACCGTCTCCCGTCTGCAAAGTGAAGTAGAAGGGTCTTTTTCCCCTGGTTCTTATCCCCGGATTGCTTCAGTCCACGGTGCCGCCCCCGGGATCCACACTCAAGCGTGGATGGACGGGCCGGGCGTGGACACGGTCCAGCAGTTCGGTAGCGGGGTTGGGCGGGGATCGAACGACCCAACGTCAACCCAACGAGCTAGCAAGTCCAGCCAGCGTTGAGGGGATAGGTTGCTGTACCCCCTCGATCCTACACCCAGCCTCTCATCAGGAAGTGCCTACAAAGCAACATTAGCAAATTGACCGCCCCTATCACCGCGCCTGTATCACGAAAGTGGTAGACAGACTTATCGTGTCGAGACGGTACTTAGCAAAGGACGAAGAAGTTCAAGCATCTCTGAACCGACCACGCTGCATGATACAAGCCCCTGTCTGAACCAGCCCGATACAGGACTACAAAGGAGTCAGGCTCAGAGACACGATCCATCGGGCGTCGACGGACGCAATGGGAGACGAGTTCATGGCAGGTGGAGCAGGCTGCCGATCAGGCGTTCACTTTGCTATTCGTCCATGTGGTTGACATGAAGTAGCTGGCGGATGGCGCAGCGTCCAGCAGACAGGCTCGGATTTCGGCCAGAAGATTTCCCTAAAATCGATGACGTTACAATAAATCAGATTTCAACTTCGCCCGACGTCGACGATAGCGCGGTAATTGATGCGAATATGTCGACAAATGAGAAGCTCACACAGTGAGTGCATAGACAAATGAATGTTTGTCGTACACTTAACATTTCCTTCAATAAATGAATGTTCTTCCCAGCTAAATTACAATGGGCGAATTTTTCTAGTTGAAGACATCGGAAATAGAGGTAGTTTCTTTTTCTACTATTTTGGCCGTTCTCATGCGGATTGAATCTGCATTCCAAGAACGAATCTGTAACGAGATCGAATCCGTGCCACGATGGCAGGATCTGTGGCAAATCCTGTTTACTCTCAATGCTTGTTATTGTGGTAGTTCAACCTTTGCATGAGAAAAACTGAATTCCTTTTGGAAACGTTCCAATGTTAAGCCTAAGACCTAGCTACCTATGCATAGCTAGCTACCTATGCATCTACCTAAAACATCACCGCGACCCTCTCATAAGTAAGAAATTTCCAAGGCTTTCGAATGTTCATTTCCCTCTTCTTGAGACCCTATCGATTCCCACACTTGTTGGCAAACTGTCGTTCTGCCAATTTTTGTTAGGAATATATCTCGTGTCGATTATAGTTCTTAATATATTTATTTATGACGTAATTTGCAAAATAGTACAGGTGTACACGGGATATTGTATTAGAATTAGCGTTATTGGACTAGAATCTACTTAAAACGGCATCCACACAATTCAGACAAGACAAGAGGAAAGTTTCGTTGAAAACTACATACTTGTTTGTTTCCTATGGGAAAAATGAAAACACGCCTGAATCCAATATGGCGCATGCGAATTGAATCCCCCGAAGTAACCAATGTAAAATGCGCCATCTACCAATTATCGCTTCTTCACCTCTGATCCGGTTGACTAGATCAATACCTTACAGTGTAGTAATTTTCACTCACCATCCGAAATCGCTTGGAGCATTTCTGACGAGTCAATCGGCGGCGTCTGGATGCCTGACCGTCCCCAAAGATCAGTCGTTTCGCTCATCCGACTTGAAATTAGTGTCTTTTTTCTCTACAAAAAAAGGCCCAATTATCCCGCGAGTCCTGTCGCCCGCCCCATCGCTTCGACCCTCACGCGCGCACAGTTGATACCGGCGTACGGCGTAAACGAAGTCGTCAGCGTAATCAACGAACACGGACCGTCCCTCTGCGTCGCTGCCTACCGACTAGCGAATCCGCCTCACCTATCCGATCATGTCCTATTCGTGCTGGCACGAGTCGGCCTGCACTGGCCGGTGAACCCCAGACTTCGAAACTCAGACAAACCTCACGTAACGATTTCCAATACGTAGACGTTTGCCTGTTCTCATCGCTCTCGCCGGGTTTTCGTGTCCTGTCCATATATACTTGTCAGCGCAAGAGGCAAACGGGGTGATTCGACATCAACGTCAAGCGCCGAGCGAAGGCCGAGAGGAGAAGGTTCGGTTAGGAGGAAGTAGTTGGTCAATTAGGAAACGGAGAACGCGTTGAACCGAAAACGAGGCGAGGGTGTGCTTGTATCCGTCATGAGGACCGCCCGGGCAAATTCAAATCACCAGTTCCAGTCCTGACCGTTGCGTTAACCCTCTTCCCACACTTCCTTCGCCTCTTCTCCCCGTTGGACACTGCTCATTCTGCGTAGCTGTTCTCCATGTCCTGTTCGTCCTCGGTGCTTAAGCCGAGTGCACGTGCTTGTTGTTGTTGGTTCAGTTGACATTATTGCCTCTGTATGAGCGTTTGCCCGTATGCAACTATGCCCGTGCGTTTATCGGCAGGTAATGGCGTAGTGGCGTAGTCGATGTAGTCGCTGGGGTGCAGCAGCTCGATGGCTCACCGGGCACTGTTCAGGGGACGGACAGCAAATCGGGCCTCGCCCAGATTCGCTATTAATGACGCCAACTTAAAAACGTCCTGAACCCGTTTGATGGAGGTCCATATTAGCGAAACAGCAGAATGCCGGACGTCGGCTGCGGGGAAGCGGCGGGTTAAAAGGAGCTCGGATTAGATGAGGGCTTAGGTAGGCTCGTATGATCGGACGGGAATGAATCAGACGGTTCTGGAACAGCATTATCACCGATGGGGCGCGATTGGCCTCTCTGTGCGGTTTGTTTTGCAGTCCAACAGTTCAGTGACACAACGTTGATTGGAGACGGCCGTCATTATTAGCGCGGTTAGCAGGCGCTTGATAGAGGAGGGTTGGAATCTACCTCGTTACGCAAACTGATCCGATGGCCTTCTTCAAGTGGTTCCATTTTGAGGGGTTTTAGTACGCTATTTAGGTTACTTATGAGTTAAACAACATGTTCGCACGTTTTCCCAGCGTTTAGGCGGGGCTGTTTCAAGAGACGTTGAATCTGTCAACTGCATAGCTGTCAAGAAGCGCCAAAACCATATCGTTTTCACTTTTCGTAGCAGCACAGGGTAAAATTCGATGCTCGAAAATTATTCACAGATTAGGCCGTAGACTACCGGTCCAACCTACGGCCTAATGTCACGGATCTGTAAAAATGCTTTTCATTTTTTTCATATGCAATTGCATACTGCGCTAAGAGTTCACTAAATAATATCGCATCTGCAGAGGCCGAACATGAGTATTTTCTGGCAAGCTAGACGTACGTCTATTCTAAAATCTATATTGCTAAATACTTAGCCTAAAGATAAAAAAAAACCACAAACTTAAGCGTTATTTGCCCTATCTTCTCGGATTCCAGGTATTAATTACATACAACGTCAGGTGGTCTGGCCAGGAGCAAATTTTCCTTGATTCTTCAAACAATTTTCGTCCGCATGTCATGAGAAAGTTCATAGTCGAACGTTGTCACTGACAACATCTGCAAAATGACGCATTATCACAAAGTTCGAAACGTCAGCGAACCTCGTATACCTGACGAATGGCTAACGAAGACAGCTTCCCTGGCTGTCGTTGCATACTCACCACGAGGCATCCCTGCAACTGCGTCGGTACAGTGAGTCCTGGCGTATCGTTGGCGCTCATTCTTGGACCGATGACGACGAGCTGACGGTCGAATCCCCGAGCAAAAGCGAATTCACCCGGGGACGAGGTAATTAGAGTGAAGAGCTCGGGTCCGTGGCTTAATTTCTTCGTGCTTACCCGATGTCAGAACAAGACGTTGCCGCGACGTGTACCCGAGTGAGGTCGGTTGCCAGTCCGGCGTGCGTGGCCTGGGATTGAGCGCTTTGCCCTCAGTGGCACCGGGAAGGCCTAGCGAGAGTGTGGCCCCTCGCTCGAAAACTTTAGACGCTGACCAGGCGATTCCTCTCACTCTGTCTTGCCCCCGCCATGCCATCCGCTTTGGTTCGCCCGCGAGGGCACTCGCACAGAGGCGCACAGGCGATCAATCTGACGAAACGCTGTCCTGCTTTGTCCTGCCAGGCCCTGGACTGCCCATCTAGTCGTCCTGACCGACCGTCAGCTTCCCGACCCGGTGTAGTGTCCCAGTTTTCTCGACGGGACACGGAAAAGACGGAACATGGTACGGGAGGAACTCGGGCAACATCCTATGGGGAGTCTCCTGTCTCAGGCCGGGGCTGGCGCAGTCTCCAGGACTCGGCCAGGCCACAGCACTCACCCTACTCACCAAGGAGGCCCTTCTATCCCGCTGTATAATTACCATGCAATAGATAGATCTACACGTCCTGCGGGTCGCCGTACGGTAATGTAAGATACCTCTCTACACCTAGATTTGTGTGTTCCTGTCAGCGGGACGTTGTTTTCCCCATCGACTTCTCCTGCCCGTCGGGCCGTTGTCATCGTCCACGTCGGCGTCGGACCTGTCGACGTGGTCCTGACCGGCCCTCGGGTGAGGCCTACCCGAACACTCGCATGTCCTTATCCGTGATCCGCGCAGGAAAAAAAACGGCTTCTGTCCGGCTACCCGAGCCAACTCGGAGTGACTGACCAACCGACCACTGCCCACCCAATCTTCGGTCTTCACGAAGTCGAAGTCAATCGCCAGGCTGGGCGTGCGCCGATTGCAGTGGACAGGAGATGGGATGAGAGACGTGAGGGATAGAAGAAAATCAGGAGGAGCGGGAAGGAGACCCGGACGTTATCGTACGACGAGGGACGTCGAATATAGTGCACCTACGATGTAGGGAGGACAGCAACCGCAGGTCCAGAGTGGAAAAGGGGAAGCGAGAAAGGATGCTCGAACAAGGAACTTTGCTCGTCTCTCGGAGCAAGTTTACGGATAGCGGAAACGCTGGGTGTTGACTAGCTACCGCTTAGCTAATTACGAACATTATCAACGGTAAAAGTCAGACTTTGCCGAGCAAGAATAAGTGCGCAGCGAACATTTGCGTTGAAAACTTGTCGGCAGAGTCTGAACCAAACTCATTGCCTGGCTGGAAAAGTTCGGGACGTGTACAGAACTTTTTCTTATTGTTGTCTGTCTAGTAGAGGCCTCTTTCTACTAATTGGCGTTGGATGACGAGAAATTTCCTCGTGGACGAAGACCGATGCACTCCGGATGCGGTAAGCGCGGCCAACTTGGGCAAGTGACAAATCGCGTGCCGTTGCGACAGCGACGCAAACAAAGGCCACCGTTCTCTAACGCGTGTGTTCCAGCGAATCGTCCTGCCATACGCGTGTCAGCTTTCTTTCAGTTTCATTAGCCGAAGATAGAACTTTTTCGTCCATATCACGCGGCCTCGGGAATCTGTCTCAGCGCGCTCGGTTGTTGTCAACGACACGACGCCAAAAAACCGCGTAGAGACTGTCGTGGGAAAATCTCTCCGGATGTCGCAGCAGAACTGTCCCTTTTAATAGGTTCCTGCGCAGCGCAGCCGCATTTGAACAGACTTCCGCGGTTGGTCTTTCTGGCAACTTTACAAGAGATGCCAACATCGGTTGGGATATGCCAAAAACTGTCTATACAAGCGCACATCGTCGGTAAATGGACAGGTTTCATTGCGCAGTGCAGCCTTCGGCGATATGGCAGACGCCGAAGAGCCGAAGATACTGGGTGATCGGCGTATTCCAGACGGGACAGTTCGTGGCCAATCTCCGTGCCAAAGGCCCATTAGCAAACAGGCTTCGAACTGCCTCCCCTCGAAGGGGCGGGCGACGTATGTGGGCTAAAAACGGGTCCGGACCAAATCGAATGGATTGGTTATGTCTGATCGCGGTCGGCACCCACCATGATATCATGTCCTTCCGTGCGGTGCTGTCCCCCGCAAGGACTTTGGCCTTCTCTACTCGGGTCTGATTATCTGTGGGAAGAGCCGTAAGGTGAAGGGTCTTCACCTTGGCTGGAGTGGCCTACGAAAACAGGATGGCCGACGACCTGATGGGGTGATTCGCTTCAGGGCCACTGCTGGCTGATGATGGAAGAAATGAATTTCGCCTTTTTTGGGGAACAGTCGCGTTATGGCTGTCCGGTCCCGAATCTGCTGTGATCTTGGGGACCCTTCTGCCGTACGAGGTTGGCAGGGTGGGTTTGCCGGTCTTTCTTTCGTTGGGTTTCCGCGGGGGCAACAAGGATAACACGAGGGCAATAGTTGATAGCGACAAGGGGCAGATCTTTTACCCTCGACCGTCCAACGTCAAATAGGCCCAATGGGGGGCTACGGGGTCAGACGGGTTTCATGAGGAAAGCCATAGCATTACCGAATTAATGCGCCATGTTCGTGAAGAGCCCTTCCTCCTCTGGGGGATTCTGTCACAAACACTTCCACCAATGCTCAGGCGGACGTGTAAAATTTCTGTGGCTGTAGCTATCGCTCAGATTGTAGTCGATGCTGGCATGAATGCGAGCGTATGCATGCCGGGTATCCGAGCGTTTTGCTTCACGAATATGAGGTATTCAGTGCGGGTTTAGTTTACGCCCTTCGGCTTGTCCGTCATCGATTCGGAGGTCCTCAGCTAAACGCTCGAACACTATTCCCCCCCCCACACATTCGATAGATCTGCGTCCTAGCTCTCAATCAACAAGTGAAGATGATAACAATCTGGATCTTCCTGTGGTGCTATCCTCAAATATATCATTACCTGAAATGGAAGTGAGTACTTTCGGACTGGCCAGCTTTTATTGTCTGCAAGGTAAAGCTACACAATCGACATCTACTTCTGACCGTCATTAAAGCCTCCTGTACAGGCACCATTCCGTTTATCCGTCCATCAAGCACCGAAGTTTTCTTGGCTGACGCCGCTTACCGAATTGGCGGTAACTTGCCAAGAGAAAAGCAGTTCCCGCGTGCAGGTGACGGGACTTTGACAGTCCAAAAAGGCCACTTGGGCCAAAGCCCTTCGAACCAAAATGCCACTCGGCCTTACCCGATCGAGGGCAATGCGATCGGGGGCCTGCTATGCGGCCAGCTGTTGCCCGAAGTTCCATAGCATCCTGCGGTCGTTCCAAGGTCCGACGGCGTCCACTAAATCTGGCCCGTCCATCCGTTCGTTGCTCTACCCCTCGGAACAATATGGCGGTCCCCTTGCCTAGTCGCGGCAGCTGCCCGTCGCGGCTTTGCGCGAATGCCGTAACCGGAAAACGGGGACCATGATACGTCGCTGGGGTGGGCGCAAAGAAACCTTTACCACGCCAAGAACCGTAGAAGGTTGATTCGCTATTTGGCCTGCCGTGACGTCTGCCGATGCTGAGCCTGGGACGTGGGCCTAGGGCGATCGCAGGTCGGCCACGAGTTGCCGTGAGGGTGAAATGTTCTCGATTTTGTGATCTCCAGAGCTCTGGTGCTCCTTCTGGTGGATACGTGCGAACTCGTCTGAAGTTTAGCGGTCAGCAGAACCTCGCGTGACGGTACGTACGTAATTGCTAACGCATGATAGATCCAAGGCGAACGGCTGTCGGGAATGCCGCTGCTTTGAGTCGAACAACGAATTCGATATATGAATCGCGAAAAACGAAATCACATAAATGTTCTCGAGGAACAAACCGATGAATGCGAAGTGACACTGTTTTGCATGATCGCATGTCCTCCTCTCTTGAAACCCAGGAGCCAGCACACCAGGACATGCGTCCTGCCGAACTGTGACGCTCTGCTCAGGACGCTAGCGACAACGAACTGTGGCGTGTTCGTTTCCGGATACAGCGTCAATGCATTCGGCTCGGCAATTCGATCAACTGCGCGACAAAGTCGCAAGCTCCCCCCCCTAGCCCCCCACGTACCCTGGTCCGAAGTGAAACGGAGAGAGTTTAACAAGTTATCGTCCGACGCCCCCACAACCTACGGGGCCATCGTACAGCGTTTCGTGTCACACAAATTTGCAATCACAATTCGACGTCGCCAGAGACCCGCTATAACCCGCCAGCGGGGCGAAGCTATTGCCGACGCCGTGGGCAGACATTTGCAGATGTACGAAGACCTGCGTCTGGGGGGCCGTACAGCAGCGGTGGCAGAAACATTTATAATAATACTGGCCGCCCCCCTGACCGCCGATGTGCGTCGACAGCCGTTCTGCGTTAAGGTACACGTAAGGCTGTCCATGCAATAATTATTGTAATAAAGCGAACCGCCTGTGTATATAAATTGGACATTAGCGCCGACAAGACGAACAGCGGCGGCGACGCGGATGCGTTTACGACACCTGTGCCATCGTATCGGCGCAGCAGCTGCGTCCTCCTCCTCCTCCTCCCCCTTCTCCTCCTTCTACTCCTCCGCCATTCGCGGAAGTTGGCCGCGTCTTCACACGGACGACCGTTATGGCGAGGAGTGTCCTATCACCTGTGTCCTGGGGCATCTGTTGGACCCCAGCCTCCCGAAACATTCGGTGACGCCCGCTGTCACCGAAGCGAAATAGTATGCGTCACGCTCAAATCAACGTGTTCCGAAGGGGCAGAAGAGCTGTTTTGCACCAGGCAGAAAAACATAGCTACGTTCATAGTACAGGGTGGTGAAAAAATTTCAAAGCAACTTTCGACTAATGTCTCGGCATTGTGTCGTTCTAGCCAGGCCTAATGTTGGCAGCATCATCGGCCGAGAAGATGCGGTCGATAGCGCGATACCATAACAGCTTTGTTCGTAAGGCCGAAGTAAGCTTGAGCTACTCGTCGGCTATGTTTTCCACACTTCGGAACGGGGAGACGCCATCCAACAATGCCGGTTAGCTGGTCCCTATGATCAGAGCCCCGGGCGGGACATTTCGCAAAGATTTGGTCGTATACCAACACACACACACACACACACACACACACATATTATTATTAACTTATTTCCCGTCGACGTAGCACGACCGCCTCGGACTCGATTCAGCGGGAACGATCCTCCTCGATTCCCGCCCGTCATCACTTCTCGGTGCGGAAAATGACTGGGGGTTGAACGCATCTTCGAGCACCTCTCTGGCGAGCGACTCGCCACGCGTTACATCGACGTCTCTCGCGCCTCCGCCCTCCAGGAACCCCATCTATTAATCGCCACCTACACACCTCGAACAGCACCAGCTACCGACGAGGAAAAAAGAGCAATTGTTAGTTTCATGTGGCGGTGCTAAATTTATTTGGGACTATATATATATGTATATATAATGGATCGGGCAAATGGATGAAATTGCTGCAATTTATGCCGTCGCGAGCCCATTGGCTTATGGCGTCTATGTCAAGCTATATTATTTATTATCCCGCATCGCATGCCGCCAGCGCGACCGCGTTGTCAGGATCTACGCGGCTGCAGACGCCGGGAGCGATGCGACAGAGGCTTTGCGTATACGGAATCGGCGTTAGAGGCGAACTGCTGGTGGTGGTCATTTCGCTGGTGTTGGCTTTTCTCTCCTATTGGTCCTCTATGGCCTGTGAAGCTGATGCTTAGTCCAGCGTTCCTATAGCCTATCTTCACCCCTCGCGTCGTGATTTCCTCTTTCCATTCCCTCCCATCTTTCCAACGGACACTCTCTCTTTCTCCGTCTCTCTCGTGTGCGCGCGCGCAAACGGAGCTTAGTAGATGTCGGCAATTGTGGGAGTGGCCGCGCCAAAGAAAGTGACGGCCATCGCGCGCTAGCGGGGGTGCGCCAAAGCTCCGTATGGCCACTAACGGCGATGGGGTGCATCCATTCCCA
>MNPL01009238.1:0-11561 GCA_002081605.1 Tropilaelaps mercedesae | reverse complement strand
GAGGAAAGGGGTGGGGGGTAAGGAGGGGGTGGGGGCATATAGCGAACGACAAGCACAAGAGTGGCGTAGCGTAAGCGATACCTTGAATGTCGAACAGAGCCTGTGTTGATAATAATTATGCCAACGTTGCCTTGTAGGAGGACGCTGAGCCCTACGCTGAAGGGGATCCTCGGAGTGAGCGCATCTAATAAATAACAGGATCCAAATAACCAGGTGGGAGATCAGGCGAAGGGGTTGCAGATAAAGGGGGCGAATTGAATGGGGCGAGGATGCACAAATCCAGCCGATATTCGGGAAAATCTACGAGAAAACTAGCGTTTGCATCGAAACGCTATATAACGAGCGGGTAGATGGCGGAATTGGCCGCCTGTGTAGCCCAGAAAAGTGGAAACACGTTACAAATAATGCTTTCATTATTTTATGGACGTTTTCAACATTTACTTTTATTGGCAGCCGGTAAAAGCCTAACCAACACAGCCAAAATCAAGTTGAGATCTCGGCTCTTCCTCGTATTGTACGTTTTCTTTGGTCACTTTATTTATTCTGTTCACCTCTAAATTCGATTTACACACACACACTTAAACACAGACACGCATATAAACACATACAGACATGCTTACATAAACACATACAGACACACGCGCACACACACACACACACATGCACAACGACTTCATCCGAAACCCGGCTTATGATCATGGCCATTCGTATACAACGGCACAGGCATTGCGTCCATCCATCTTCCGATATCTGCCTTTATGCCCACTTGATTCGTCTTTAGTTGTTTCCTGGCATTGGTTGGCGATTTCGTTGTCCTCGCGCGACCAAGCTGGCCAACGCGGTGGTGCTATTGGCAATAGGCCCGATCATGTCCAATCTCCGGCGCTCTCGGCCGGTTCCTGAAAATAGCTGTTCCTGTTGTTATTGCAGGAACTCACATCATTTCGCTCTCGACAGCGATTTGATAGAGTAGAAGCCTGGCCGTGAATGCCCTCGAACGACTGCATCTCCGTGCCATCATCCACGAAATTCGATTCTGCGAAGAAGTAAACAGCCAGCGTAGGCCCCTGCGGAGGCGGAGCTGCGAGGGCACCGCGCCCCCGATTCCACCCCAGCTTGGCCCGGAAAACTCCTTAGCGTTCCGGGCCCAGACTGGTCTACGGTGGTTTGCCTTGTCGGCGATGGCGGGTTCTTCTGGCGTTCTTCGGTTGGACGTGGGGGCACGAGGCAGCGCCCCCCGAGGTTTGGGCTCTAGTCAAATCGGCGTAAGCGGGCCTAGATATTGGCCGCTAGCGGTTGCGATAACAGAAAATGGCTTTCAATTGAGGAACACTCGGAGCGGCTGACAATGGCGCCCATTTCGATCATTCGGGGGCGTACTCAAAAACTAGAAATTCGATTAGAGACCCTCTAGGTTCGGTTACCTTTCGCGGGTTGGCCAGATCTTATCGATGCTGTAAATAACGCTGTAGATTCCACGCTGGTGTTGGGCGACGCTGGAACGTCGCTTTGAGCCAATCGCTCCCCAGAGGTAGAAATGTTCACGACAATCGCCAGCCACATGACAAACGTCATACGGACAAAACTCAGATTTCGATGCTTTGCCCCGGCATCGTGCGACTCGTCGACACGAGTAAAAACTCGGTCAAGGCCCGCGTCGACCAAACGTGGCAGAATTAGGCGGGCGCACATCAACTAAAAGGAAACAGTTCCACCACAGACCTAATTTCCAATCAAGTATGTTCGACCCAAAGCGGGTCAGACCCGCCACGATGAATATCGGCTATCAGAGTCGGAATTGATGAATATATATATATATATATATATATATATATATATCTGAGTGGCTGTGGTGACCTGGGACGCAGCTTCTCAAATTCTTCTGCTGCTTTTGCTGATCAGGCGTCTGTTAATCGTCTGTTGCCGCGAGTACCGCAAACACTTGGCGGTCGGTGTTTTTGGTGCCGATGATTAGGCAGCGTCATCCAGGCCTATAAAGGACACAGAAACAGGGCAGGAACAGGGAGCCTAAAGCTGCTCATGGCGACGATGCGACAAATTGGCGAACAGGTTTCCAGGTGTTTCATTTCTTTTCCTATTCAGCGCGACTTGCCTTGATGAAGGGGAGGCTGTGGTCGATAGGACAAATGGCTCCTAATAGAACCACTTCGAGGCAAGGCCTACTCGAGAGGAAAAATCGGGAAGAGATTACGACAAGGCAGTTGTGCCCAAGCCCGAGCTGCAGTCCATGTGAGTGTATAGGTAGAATGTGAATTCCCCTGATCGGTAACATCGGCGAAGTTCACCAGCACGAGATTCGAGATTGTTTCTCAGTTTGTAACTGCGTCTCAGATGAAACTTCGCGCGTGCGAGTTTCGTATGAAACGGCGCCACTCAACGCGGCAACCTCGAATGTTTCGCCTTACGTTGGCTGCATGAGGGTCAAGGCGTTCCGCCCCCAGCCCATTGAGCTCTACCAGTCGTCAGCTGTCACTGAGTCCGTTCCAGGTTTTCTTCTGTGTCACGTTCTTGCAAAAGTCTGGAGCAAATATACAGAGCGAGTGTGCCCGCCCACAACTTACGATATGCATAACACGTCGTGTGTCGATTTAATGGTGATAAATTTTTTTTGCATTAAAGAATGTAAACCCTGTCACACTCTAGTTCAGTTAACGAATCATGTGTTAGACTCAATCCCGTCGAGGCCCCGCGCAGAATCAACGACGAGCAACCGAAAGGTGGAGCAGAAAAGCAGAGCCTCTCCAAGGACAAAGGAAGCAGCTTTTCCGAGGTGTTCGGTCATCCGTTATCAAAAAAAGACTGTTCACTCATCCCTTTTCGCTGGCTGTCACAGCTTCGACTGCGTTTTGCCGATTCCGTCCGGAGCCCTATGACCCCCTTTCGAGCTGGCGGAGCCCTGCTCAGCTAATCTCGAACGCGCTTCAGGGATGAAGACCGTTCGGATGTGGATCCGGAACCACGGAGACTGCCGGATCGCCTTCGTGCCACTCGCAATGTACATCTCGTCATACATATTTTTTACTTGCGGACTCATCGTCACACTCGTATTTAGGCCCCTCAATCCTTGGACCCCTCAATCCTTAGGACTTTGGGCGTCTCGGGACGCCCGGCCGTTTACACAGCCGACAAACTGTGCAAATAGCACACCTAGTGGAAAATGACGGGACGCGGCTCTGTCCTTGCGCGCGTCCCGTTTGGTCTGACGGCGTAGGCCAGCGAGGGGACGAGACGTGGAAAAGGGGACCAAAGGGTGCAGGTGGTTCAGTGGAAAAGGATAAGACCACCGGAACGACCCGAAGAAGAAAAAAGAATCTGTAAATATTTGCACGTGATACCTTCGCCTCTCCGATCGTCGTCGCCGCCGCCGCCCCCGGCGGGCTCGGCTGCTTTCGCTGCGTCTCCGGTCGAAAGAATATCGCTCAGCTACCGAATCGTTCGCCTTCGTCGAAGTCTCACTCTGAAGGATGAGTACCACGAAACGACATCGAGGCAATGGAAAAGATATCCCTATCGAAGATCCACATCAACGCTGTTCCTAAGTTGGCAAGTTCTCTCACCTTCTCACACGCATGCCGCTTATATCCATTCTCACTTTCTCTCCCTCCTGCTCTGTATATATATATATATGTCTGTATATATATCTATATATATATACATGTATATACATCCATGTGTATATGCGCACACACATCTCTATTTGTATTTTTTGCTGTAGCCACGTGCTGCTCGGTGTATGCACTAGCCGGCTGCATGTAGCAGCGAATTTAATATCATCGTGGCCACTCAACTCGGGGCTTAGCAACCTCATCTGGTCCTTTTTTGTCGATATTTCGTCGTTCCGCGGGAATATGGATGCTTGCCGATGCGATCCGAGGTACTAGGCCGCCGTGCGGACCTCTGGTGTGTGCGTTATAAGAACACAACGAAGGAACATAGCAGTGAGGGGAATGGCGCAGGTGTTGGGCCGACGTGGGGATGCAGTTCGAGAAGGGCCTGTTTAGGACAAGTTTAGCGGTCCAGCTAGCGGTCCTGGCCGATCTCGACGGGGCCGAACTTGAGATATTGACCGAACACGACGAGTCGAAAGGCTTCTTGGCTTCGTCGTGTACACGACGAATATGGGGGGGGGAAATGCATGGAATTTTTCGATTCGGCGCAGGGATAAGCGCTCGTTGAACATTGGGTTCCAACACCCCTCCAACGCTCAGTGCCAACGCTAGCAATTGTAAATAAATGCTGTTCGCCATTTGAGCAAAATGTCGGTCCAAGTTGGCGCGCAGCAGCCGCAGGCGTGTGTCCAAATAAGATTGTTAGAAAGATATCGCATTGGATCTTGAACCTGTGGCGTGACACCCTGAGCCTGCACGGCAACTCTACTTGCCATCGTCATCTGGTGCCGCTGCTGCTGGTGGCAAAATGACAGTCACTCGCATGAATCACGAAGAATGCCTTTTTCATTGTGTGTTTGCTTTGAAATGTGTATGTGTGTGGTGTGTGTGTATGTGTTTGAAGAACCCTGGAAAGGGCCCGCTTATACACGCTGTCATGGACTGTGAGATGATTTCAAAAATCTGTTACGGGCAGCAGCGCCGATGGACATTAGAATTAATGTCTATACAATAATAATAGTACAGATTTGAATGAACACGAATCAAACTACGAGGTTACGAACGAACGGATTTCCCACAAGTGATTCAGAAAAATTCTTCCCGTAAAAAACGCGCTCTTCTTCTAGTTTTGTACCATAATCGTGACAAAGGAAACTTGCTCCTGGAAAGCCTTTTGCCTGGTTGAATGCCAGGATTGGCTGTCGCTTTCAACGTTCCACGAGGCCCGAAATGCCGCGACTGTTTCCAGAGAGATTCTCTTTACCGACGCGCCGAGCGAAAATTACAGCAAATTTGACAATTTCTCGTAGCTTCTGTCTAAACAGGGGCCGAGAGGACCTTCTCGATAAATGGGGCGTCCGTCACGAATAGAACAACCACCCGACTATCATAGGAATAGTGGTGTTAATAGTATTATTCGTAATAGTTATATGACTACGGATGTTCCTAACAGATCTTCTAGGACTAGTAGCTCTCTAGAAACTGGGAGAGTCTCACGAAGCTGATTTTTTCGTGCCAGCCAAGTCGTAGATTATACGAATAATAATAATAATAAAGCCGTTCCGAGTTCGAAAACGTGGAACTTCCCTGACGGGTTCAGTAAAAGTTGGTACTTTGATACGCGACGCCACCACGTTGCGCTGCTAACACGGTACAATGTGACCCCTCCGCCTTTGAGTGCGGGCACGCATGAGTATCACCCGACGACTACCCCCGAATCCTCCTCCATAGCAGACCCCCTTAAGAAGACTCTACCGGTGCTGCAAACTTACCCCATCTACTGTGCAATACAGGCTTTACCGTCTCGTCTGCCGAACGGATCACGGATGCGGCGACATCGCCGAAAAGCGTTGAAGAAGCGACACAGAAGACCGGCTGAGGTCTTGCGAACGATGCGGCTCGCGGAGTTTGAGCAACTTTTTAAACGGCTCATCTCCGACGGAAGACCGGCCGGCCTCTGAAGATCAAGCGACGAAGTCGCTCCAGAGGACGAGGTAGCAGGCGAAATAGTCGTTTATGCCTCGTGAAGGACGATCTGAACACTCTCTAGAAGCGGGCAGCTATCCAACAATGGGGCAAACTTCAAAACAAGCGCGGCACTGGAAACTTCCTTTCTAGGGAAGGAAGCAGGGGGCGAACAAAACGAGGGCAAAAAGTATCTAGCTAACTAGCCAAGACAATTTCCGCTCGCGAAAGTCGCGCAATGTTTGCCCCAGCCAGGGTCCGCCGACCCATGCCCTAATGACAACAAGTTGGAAAAGGTAAATTTAGCATCTTTTTGGAATATCGAACACAAGCGTACACGGGGGCAAATGTTCGCTCGATGACATCATGGTGTCCCTCATAACTAAAACGTTTCATTGTAACCAGCCGATATGAACATCGAACTTGTGCTGCTGTGTAAGAGAGTGGATAAACGAGGAAAACACGTTCGTGCACGCGTACGACTTCTTTACGACAATCTAACTGCCATGATGGCGTCCAAGTTAAGCAACGTTGCACCGTCGGTAGCCTAACAGACGATATCTACCTCGTCCAAAATATCTACCGATATGATGGTACCGTGCAAAATCATCACTGCCTCTATACGTCGTATACCTGGCCAATTTCCAGAAGGTCTCAGACCACCTCACAAGAATCGCTTGACGAGTGCGTTCGCGCTACAGACACCTCTCGGTTCGTCGCTCATCATTTCAGGCGCATGTCTATCGGTGTCAACGAAGTGCCATATCATCGCGGACAGCTGAGATAACCTCGCGCGTCCGACGTACCCCAATCGTATCACATACCCCATTTCTACGTCGCTCGACGACGTTATTTTCAAGCCCAGCTTACGGGAGCTGGGTGGCGAAGCCGCCCTGCAAGCGTTGTCTGAAACGACGCTCGTGTTCGTCAGACACGTGCGTCGGAAATTTTTCCATGGCTCAGCGCAACGAGCCGAAGATTCGTTCTTCGTCTGACGCGCTCGCGATTCCGTTGCGGTTCTGTGTAGCTTTGTGGCTCTTTCTTAAACTGATTTGTCGAATGGCGCAGGCAACATCGTGTGGCGTGGTCACGCGTAGACGTGTGCGACGCTGTTCATTACGCTTCTTGGCCACGGGCCGACGCAATACGATCGCGAAGGAGACAAACAAACAGACGGCGATTTCAGAGGAACATGGAACATCAGGTCGCCTATTGATGGTCTGTGTTCCTGCTCGCGTTGAGCAGAGGAAAATGGTCGCAGGCGGCCGTGGAAGGGGCAAACACGTTTTACCGCTGGCTACGAACCGTCACAGGAACACTGAGTAATTTATGCTTGGCTGTACCATTCGCTCGAATAGAACTTGAATAGCAGAGGAACTTAAGGGCCGCTAATGCCTGGATAGGACCTTCAAGTTTTGCTATATGGCTAAGTTCCTTGTTCGGCGGAGGGTGTGTCTGCAAGGGACGAATTTTCTCCCATATTATTTCGGTGAATAAATAAAGAAATGTGATACTCGTGCATTACATGTGTAATAGCACTCCATGCGAGTATTAACATGTTCAGAACAGATCAGACATTGTCAAATTCATTCATTCCACTTCAAACACGCACCGGAAGCCGGCCCAAATGTCGCTTCAGGGCACCTGCATAACAGTTGCCCATGGGCAACTTCGCGTAGTTCGCCCGTCCAGCTTTAGGTAGTCTTCTTGATGTTGTAAAAACTATCATTATCGTTGTCAATATTATCACTATTACAACTTCTATTACTAGTTATAACTTCGCCACAGGGTGACCTACACAGTGAGGACGCGAGAACTCGCTGCGAATCAGGCACTACAACTACAATCAGGAAAAACACACGACCTAGAACGGCGTGACATCGACGCAAGCTCCGAAAAATCTTGCCTAGGTTTTCATTGTCGTCCAGGCCAGCCTAACAACCTACCGGCATCGTAGGGTTCATAGACTCGATGCCCCCTCGAACGTCGCTCGTCTCCGCGTCTCAGCGCCTTGACACGCGAAGAAAAAAAATAGTGAGGCTCCATTTGCATGTAAATTTCGAAATTTATAAATTTTAAGATGTTTTAATTAATTTTTTGGTTGACGGACGAGATAAAGGTACAATTGCACTCGACATCACCACTGTATGTGCCTCTGCATGCGCACGTGTGGCAGTGCACGCACGTACAGCATGGGCGATGTCCGTTCACGCCGAAAACGAACCGATTTCCCTCGATCTTCCAGCGGACCTTCAGTATCTTCTCTATGTCAAATATCCAAACTAGAACCAGCTCGAAATCCGGCATCGCATACGAACCAGGCCAAAGTTTCGGTGGACGGGAACGAGGGGAGGTTGGGCTTAGCCTTTCCTGGACACACCGCCGGCCAAGCCAATAAACACTAATATAAATATATATACATATATTCGTATGTACACATACGTATATGCATAGGCGAATATATGTGGAGAGAGGCGGCCGCATCCCTGATGCATGTCCGACTCGACGAGGTTCTCATTCTAACCGAAGTATTGCCCCGCCATTGGCAATGAGCAGCATTGCCCCATCGGTTCCATCTGTGTGTTTACAACGGACCTGTTATGTGTGTGTGTGTGTGTGTGTGCGCGTTGTCTGGACGTATGTGAGTGTACGCCAGTATGCGAGCGTGTATTTGCGCCAGGATATGCGTATATATGTATGCATATATATTTCAGGGTGTATGTATGTAAGAATAGGCTGTGCATGTGCTGTGGTAATATTTATGTGGCAGCAAAATAACATCTCAACGTCTGGATCCCCTCCACCCGGTATGACCCAGCCCTGATATCCTCTTTCGTGTTTCCTATAGCGAGAAATGAATCGCGACTTGTCACCTTGATCCAGTGCACAATGTCGGTTGTGTGTGTGTGTGTGTGTGTGTGTATATACACGAAGAGATGAGAGAGAGAGAGAGAGAGAGAGACACTGATTGACTATATACACACAGCGTAAATGTTCGGAGTGCAGGTTTTTGCGTGTGCTCAATACGAGCGCTCCGATATCCGCGCAAGGGGACGACGCACGTCACTACTACGGATCAGTAGGAACAAAGACAGACAATGACATCTCTAATTGTAGAACTTCCGATCATCATCGACTTGACCCATGGCATTGTCTGTTCGATGCACAAACGCCGCATCGCGGGCCGGTCCGAAAGCGGTGCATCAGCGCGTCATCACGAAGTACTGCGTTACACGTACTTGTCATGACGATACGTGAGCGCGGTGTGTGAGTGGCGAGTGACGCCGGAACGAATCAGAGGAGTATGGATCGGATCAGCAGACGTCATCATGAGGGAAATACGCGCTTCTTCGTTCGCTTGCCGAACGATTTCGGAACTTCAACGGAGACAAAAACAGTCGAGGAGTTTCACGTTTTTTTGTCGCCTCACACTAGCGACAGCAACGGTCCGAGCAAACAAAGTATCTTCAACATCTTCGTTATTGCAGACACCTCAGAGAGAGGACACACTCAGGGTGGCTGTGTCCTCTCGCTCTCCTCTCACAGATGGGGGCCTCGCGGCCCAGTGATATGCAACGAATATGTATGTAAATTGGCGCTAACACTCGCATTTCCGTACAGGTGGGGTGCGCCGCCAATACACAGACCCCGAGAAGACCGACCGCGAGAAGACCGACCGCGAGAGGACCGACCGCGAGAAGACCGACCGCGAGAGGACCGACCGCGAGATGGCTGTCCGTATGGACGAGGTGGGGGGCTGAGATGGATCACTACGACAAGTGGCCATATATGCTACGACCAGACTAGCCCAGCGAATAATATTATCGCGTGTAACAAACACACTTAGCGACGCTCAGGCAATGCCTGACAGCCATCGCTGCCGTCGGCACAAATCTCTTCGACCGGACCGGATGAAGCTATCCGCCGAACTCGCCGCACCTCGAGACGGTCCGCACTGCAGCGACATTGTGCAACGACGGAAGAGACACGCCGCCGAAAGTGCCATGGCGGAATTTTTGCCTGCAGGTCACAAATGAGGAAGATGCTTGGGGAACAGGTAAGTGTCTGTACTGTATTTTGTTTGCAAGTTTTCGGTCACGAGGCACCCGCGCCGTCGACGGGCAGGACGAAAATCGCCCGCTCGTTAACGCGATCTGTGCAGGAAAGCTGAGCGAAGAGACTCCTCCTCCTCCTCCTCCTCCTCCTCCTCCGTGCAGGCGTTCTGATGACGAAGGAGGACGAATAGCCGAGCCGGTCGGCCTACAGGCGATGCCTATGCGCATGAACGATTGACGCTCGACGTACGACGCGAATCGCGAACGGCCACGACGAGCAGACATCTTGAGCAGCTGAGAAATTCGACGTATGACGCTTTACCGTAGAAGCGATCGCTTATAAGGATCTCGTCGTTTTGCGCTCACTGATCATCATCATCATCATCATCACCACCATCATCACCTCGAGTGCCCCCTCGCGGCCGTCATCCTGGAAGACTTTCTTCGCACAGAACGAACGAGCGTTCGAGTGCTGCTCAGCTCGGGCGTTTGCGAGCGCGAAGAAGAGCGTCGTAGCCTGGCACTCGACTATGTGGCAGGGGCAAGGACGTCGCGGCTGAATCCTGCCATGTTCAGATCGTCTATAAATCGCGCGACACGCGATAAACGCTCATCAAACGGTGCTTCGTCTTGTCCCATCTGGTGACAGGCTCCGAACGCGCCGGTGGAAGAACTTCCTCCGAGTTGCCGCCGCCGCCCCCGCCGCCGCCGCCGCCTCTTCGTCTGAACAGCGAAGCCGCACATCCGTGTCCTAGCGAAGATCGCATACGGCTTTCTTTTTGCCAGTCCGCCCTCCCTATCTGTCTATCTACTTCTCTTTGTAGAAGCGACAAGATGATGGCATTCCAAGTGCAGCAAAGTAGTAGCGGGCCGGCACTCACGAGCTCCCGAGCGCGACGACGACGACGACGACGAACTCGACGGCCGAACGAAACAAGCGACAGGCCTCTTCCGGACTGATTGAGATGGGCAAGTAGGACAACAGCTACCTGCCCTAATGGGGAACGCTACAGGGAGGGAGGGAGTTAAGTTCAGCCCCTCAAGACGGACAGCGGCGTTGGCGCGTGCCCACGCGTTGGGGAGCGCGTCCATAGAAACTCTCACGGGGAGCCAATCTATAGAACTGAACCGGGCGCGACGCATTTGCGAAGAATCCGACAGCCGATTCATCACCGTTTATGCATCCCTTATGGATGGACGAAACTGCCTAGACGAGGGCATGACGAGGGGGCCGACGTGCGCACCTCGTCCCGGCCTTAGGACGCCCTCGTCGTCCTCCAACTTCCATCCTCAATCCTGGCCGACCAAGCTACAAATAGGTGGGTCCCCGTTGTTCCCTTTTTGCCCCCCAGGTGCAGTCAGAATGCAGAGGCTGATCAGGATGCAAAGGCATTCAGGCCCGCCAGGACGATGGCAGACGGTGACAACGCACGGGGCTCCTCCGCATCCTCCCCAGCGCTAACTGTCCTGGCTTGCAGGTCCGCCGACAAGCTCAGTAACTCTGTGAGAAGAAAAGCCCACGGGGGGGCTTTCCTCTGCGCCCGCTTTGACTGAGTGGATTCGGCTAACTTCGGCCCGCTACCGGCGCGGCCATCGACACTACGAGCGCGGCCAAACTATCGGGGCATCCTGGATCCGAGCGGGGACCAGCCGACGGCGGGCGACGCCCCTGGGTCGGGGGCAACTCGAGCCCCGGGGAAACCGTCTCTTTGTGATAGATGACGGCTAGTTACGTCTCCGTCGATATAGCCTGGCCGAACTGCTACCTCTCGGTAAGCTGGGACCACTTCCCATCTATCCGCACCGCGTTAGAGGGACCGCGATCGGGCTAAGGCCAAGACTGAGGACCACAGCACGCAGGACCACAATGGCTAGCTCTGTCGTGTATATATATATATATACATATATATAT
>MNPL01009233.1:36883-56101 GCA_002081605.1 Tropilaelaps mercedesae | reverse complement strand
TATATATATATATATATATATATATATATATGAGTTGAATAATAACGCATATATATATATATATATATATATATATATATATATATGAACTGGACTATGTTAAGCCGATTCACGAATTGCTTAAATCAAAGATCTCCGTCACCCGCACGCTGTTCGTTTCGTCGTCAGTGTAGAAGAATTTCATGAGGGCGTCCTTTTGTCGAGTGACGTTCACAATCGCGTTGATACCCTTACTTTGGTGAGCGTTGCGCTGAAGCGCCTCGTTAGCCAACGAAACGGCGGCATCTACAGATGGAAGATCTTCGGTAGAGTTCATTGTCCGAAGGATATTCGACGTCCGAAATTTCGTTTCATTTTCCATCTCGACGGCAAAGCCCAGATTTAGCTCGGACACCAGCCTTTTCTCAATACCGGCATATGATCGACGTTTCGGCCTCGGTCGCGGTCGTTGGCCATTCTCGAGAGTTCGTGACCGGGGTCGACCCTTAACACGACTAAATTCATGAATGGCGAGCTGGCAGGAGATATGCCCCGCTCCAGAGCCCAAACTTGTCGGTGACACGCTCATGCCAAGTAAATGCGTTATCTCGCGGTAGCTGTTCAAGAACGAATTGGCGATCTTCTCGGTGATTCGCTGTTGGATCGAGGGCCATGCTTGAATCAATTTCTTGGCTGCCAGGAACGTAACATCAATAGGCAGAATAATGAGCGCCGTTGCCAAAGCCAGGATCTTCATTGTTCGAGTTTTGAATAGCCAATTGTACAGGCTTCGGTTGAGTGCGTTAGCCGCATCCTGACAGGGCCGTTGAAGGCGTTCAGATAGTGAGGCTGCTACCGCTAGCCGATTAATAATATCACAGTCCGTACAACCGCTACTACAATCTTCCGACACTTCGTGTTTTAGCTCCGGTTCGGGTTCGGGCTCGGGCTTTCGTTCGGATTGCAGGGTCGTAACTGCTGGCAGTAAGAGTGTGGATTCGACAGCTAGACATCGTACGCAGGATATAAGTTGGTGACGTTTAAGGTATTTAATCCCGTCGTCGAATCCTTGCTGACACATCTTCGACAACACATCGGGATGTGGTGCAAACATGATCCTCTTGATACGGTAAAGATTTGCTGGAGAGACGGCAATTGATGTATTAGAGATCTGAACACAAGCCAGATTGAAACTTTCGTCCTGTGGGCATATGTCGCTTTCGCCGGAAAACGGCGACACGGTAATTGTCGTATCATCATACACCTTCAGATTGCAGCTGAACCCGCCGTCAATGTAGCGTTCACCGCCTCCAAGCACCGGTGGAAGATAGCCAGAGAAAATGGGAATGAAACACGACGCCATCAAGGTCTGGATCAAGTCCTGTCTTGTTTTGAACTCGCTTACGACTTCATTTTCCATGGTAGACAACTTTGTTACGGAGATGTGTAACCGACCACTCGACCTAATGTGCGCGTCCTCCGGAAGTATTTTACCAAGATCCTCGAACAGAATGCTGTTGAGGTTAAAACTCGGATGGAATGGACCAAGCGCACGTCGACGCGACTGTGTTGCCATACGCAAAATCGAGGTGACGGCAACGTCGAATGGTAGATCATTGATGAGGCAACAGGCGGTGAGGGCACCTGACGAGGCGCCAACGACCTTGCGCTCAACAAACTGCGGGGCATATTCCCGGAAAGCGGAAGCTACCCCGACGTGGTAGATACCAAGAAAGCCACAACCCGAAAA
The DNA here is from genome assembly GCA_002081605.1 of Tropilaelaps mercedesae. Classification (NCBI taxonomy): domain Eukaryota; kingdom Metazoa; phylum Arthropoda; class Arachnida; order Mesostigmata; family Laelapidae; genus Tropilaelaps; species Tropilaelaps mercedesae. The sequence continues at coordinate 54,372 of MNPL01009233.1, read as the reverse complement.
ACTGAGGTGGGCTTCCCGTCGCAGGCCGGATTTTCTTTGTTTGGGCCGCATAACTCGTACTCCGGTCAGTTTCAACGGTACAAAAAAGCGCAATTAGCTAATTTAATCAATGTAAGCAACGCACAACCCTATATGCTTTAGCATTTCAGGTATGAAGGTAAACTCGCATGATGCACTGTTTTAACAAGACAGTGCACACCGAATGCCGGTCGCTGACGAAATCGCCAATAAGCAAACATCTGGAAAGGGATCTCCCTCGTCACACTCATCCGGCTTGAGATTAGATTCCCACGGGACAATACATCCAGTAAGCACGCTCAAACATAATGCCTGTTCCCTCCAGTCCACTGATGATCAATGGTATCTATAACTAGGTTATTTTCAAGACAGCATTAGCCTCACGTCCACGAACTAAACTGAACAGCAGCGCATGATCAACGACCACGAATCACATCAAGTGGGGACGGCCAGCTGAGAATTAGTAATGCCAAACAAATTTCCACTTCCCCTCAACCATTGACCACCATAATCGGATGGGACACAAGCTTTTACATCTTCGCTTTTTGGCGTTTAGGTAAGTACTACATTCTGAAACGACACGTGACACGTTGCATTCACCCAACCTTTGGATATAATACACGCACACATATATATACTCAGAAATAAAATGAACGCCATCAATTGGTGCTGGTTTAGAGTCGGTTTGCGGCCTCATGTAGCACACATTTGTGTTCCTTACATCAAGCGACTTGCATTGCGTACTCACATTTCGCAAACATAGGAAGCTCTAATGGCACTGTAACGCACAGATGTAAGCTCTGTTCCCAAATCCGTCTTGACTGTACTCAGTCTCAACCTTCTATACAGTTGTACTATTAGATTTCAGCGTTACAATAACATTTTAACCACATTTGATTTTATAAATGTACGCGATCAAAAAATATTTCCAGGATTTTAACAAATTACGTAACAAAGTATGACTAAGATATTTAGTTTAGTGACAAGTTTGGTTGAAATAGAACTGATGTCCATTGTAATATCGAAGCATTGTAGCTAATATGGAATAACTCATTAACATAAGTCACAAGCGATTTCATTAACTCCAGCATACCCAATCACGTTTGTATACCCCATTAACCAACACTTTGTCTGGAATATAATTAAGTTTTGATAAATTGATTATAATATAATTCGATTTAATCAATGGCCAATGCTAATTTGATAGTTGATCATACTGGTCTAGATTGGGTTTTTTTGATATTTTTCTTTTCATGATTTTTAAAAGCGCTGAGCTCCGCGTGTCTGATGAATCTACCGGGGTTTTGTTTACAACTTAGCGTAGGCCGTCGATGTCCGTTAATATTTTTCATACTGCACAGGAGAAAAGTTTGTATATCGAGGCCTTTCCATGGGAATCTGATATTCGGTTTTTTTTTTTAACTCCATGGGCAGCATACTCTTTATGCGTCCATAAGCAGCTGCTTATGGACGCATAATGTTTAGACAGTGCCTTACCTAAATTAGTGTGTCCGACGTACTTCTGAGAGTCAGGTAAATTTGTAGACCACAAATTGAAGCTCCTAGGAAATCCATATCTTAATATCGATTTTACTAAGGGCATTAATCTTATACCTGTTACTCATAACCACTACTGCGCTCTATTCAAAAGCAAGTTGCCCGACCGTCTTAGGTGCATACATTCTCTAAAAGCTTTCAAATATGAAGAAAGGAATCTTCTAATAGGTGAAAAGCTGGACACTGAATGACTTTAAAAATTTAATTCCGAGGACTTTATTAAATAATAATAATAATGTATTATTACGATCGTATAGCTCACTGTTTTAATAATAGCAATAATAAAAATAATGCGACCGGTTCTTTGGACTCCTCGTATCAATTTTTACACTTCCCTGCTTCATACAATTTGTATTTTTATTAATTCTATGGTCCATACTTAGCGCGTAAGCACGCATTAAATATGCTTTAGTTATTGGCTTATTGCAGATTAGGCAACAAACGTATTAGATATTCCTAGTTATTCGTAACGTTTAGTTGAAAGATGCCGAATTTAGCACCAAAATAATAAATATCCCAGTCTAGTACGTCACTCTATTTCGAATTTCAAGAAAATATTCTGAGAGCATGCCTGTCTGAAATTCATCTAAAATAGACTACCCTGTCAACTTTGTCTTACCAGGAGCGCATCGACTACGGTAAAAGAACAATGCAAGGGTTATATATTGTTGGTGTATGGCTGTTACAATGAGTGAGGCCACGACAAAATGTTCCAGATGACAGGAGACAAGTTGAGTCAAAGAATTGTTTCGTTCAGCGATATAACGCACAAACACTCTCTATTGCCATTGACGGTTACGGTAACGAAAACGACGTCTTAAGTCAAAGAATTGTTTCGTTCAGCGATATAACGCACAAGCACTCTCTATTGCCATTGACGATTACGGTAACGAAAACGACGTCTATAACTTTTGCTCTTAATTGGTAAAGTTGATTTTATAAGTGGGGGCTAGAACTAAATTAGTCTTAAGTGACATGGTAGTAGATTCAATTAAGTAACGGAGCAATCTAAAGGTTTACACAACCAACTTGTTATGTGCGTGTAAAATTTGTCAATTTCTAGAAAACTATTTTATTTCAGGATTAAGGATCAAGAGTTTACCAGACCTATCCCGTTTAATAAAAGTGGTAGGGATATAGAAGGAGAGCTCAGGATGTACTCTTTCAAGATTTGTAAACAATCCGGTGGATTCGTGCATTCCCGTGCCTTACCCGAAGAGACACGAGGTGTACGGGCTTGATCCTGCCCTTGCGCATTTACACTTATGGGGTTCATCTTACGTAGTAAAAAAGAGCTAGATAGCGTAGACGTTAAATATCTGCTGACGGTCAGGCCAATAAATATAATTTCAAGATACCTTAAATCCTGAAAATATGATAAGCGTGGATGATTACGCTGAGCTGATGATGTTGCATTTTTTATGATAAGATCGAACGAGAATGATATAAACTTGGGTGTCTTTTGTGTTTTAGGAAAAATAACCTGCAAAGTCCAACGAAACAGTAACTCAGTTACACAAATCAGCTGCGCATTGGAGCAGCTGATTTGTGTAACTGGGAGATGTGCCTGAACCGGGAAGTGGTGAAGAAAAATTTTCTCATAAATAGTTTGCGCACTTCTACATCAGTGCAAAATCTTTGCCTCTGTCAAAACAGTCTCATTGCTTGGTACCGAGTGAAGTGCTAGCCTCCTAGTTACCACGAGGGAATGAAATAGTTTTAAAGCATGCATTTCATTCATTAAACTACAAAACCTACATAGAAAAATATATATATTATTATGCAATCAATTGCAAAGCTCCACTCTCGTTGCTTTCTTTTACTGTTACTGACAGAGGACTTCGAAATGGCCCAACAGTGCGCTGGACCCAACACGCAACGCTTGGGGAGGATACTACAATATCTTATAATTTACAATCTTATTTTATTTTTCAAGGTACATTCAAAAATGCTTGAAAAAAGCCTAAAAAACGAATTATGCAATAGTCATTTGATATGAGTGTCGAGTCCCCGGACATTGGTTAGAGCCGTTGAATCATTATAATTTTTATTTTTTACAAAATGACATTAACCATATTAGAAAAAGCAATCAACTGCGAGACATTTTGCTTGAATATTTTACCGTTTCTAGACTTGTTTCGGTCCTTTTTGTGTTGCATGGGCGGGCAACAGATGCTTTAAAATAAGAACATAAACGAGGTTTTTGACGAGGCCCTTTATTTGCACAGTGAATACAGGCAGCGATCTAGTCAAAATTCATACCAAAGGCTTCGTATAAGATTGAAATAATCTAGCAGGATCGCTAGCAAACGCCGACACCTCTAGCCGACTCTATTCAAACAGAAATTTGAAGCAAACCCAGATCAACCAAGAACCAACCGTCTGGTCTATGTACTCTACGACCTAGCGTGATTCGTTAACGGTTTCCCATAAGGGCATGATCTGATAAAGAGCGTACATGAAAGTGCTTTGCAACTGGGTAAAAGATTCTCAAAAATAAAATGTAAATGTAAGGTAAAAAATGTCGATCCTGCTTCTTTGGTTATAGGAGCAATGGTCGATTAAACATAAATATAGGTGAACTGCAGGAACTGCCATATCGTAACACGCTATGTAATGCATGGATCCCATCCAGAGTGTTGCATAATTTGAAATTTCTACGACCCTGCAATTAACTGTGTGCGTCTCCGCTGTGGCGAAAGGTCTAAGACATCATGACACATTGACAATTGCGTGCTCGTATCGTTTCCGAACGTGTTCGCTTCCTAAGTCATTGTTTTAAGACAATAGGACATTGATGGGTAATACTTTTTACTATAAATGTAATTGTAGATGCGCTTCTGAGTATATCCCACACATATCTTACATAGATGCTTAAACAGCGCTCATGCGAATGATGCTTCTGTGCCATGTTATATACACACCCGACTATTCGATATGAGTATATAAATTGTAAATTAACTGATCAATTAACTCATTCAGCACGAGGTACTTGAACATTCATTTTGCACGACACTTCCTCAAAACAGAAACAATACCGAAACACAATTTATTCTTCACTAGATATATGTTTTTGGTGTACGTGATACGACTTATAAACTAGGTCAAAATGACACTACATAATAATTATTAAATTTGATATATGATTATTGAACTAATACTTTTCAAATTGCTTGACACGAAACTTCGGAAGCACGCGAGTTTTTTTACTGGAGCTGTACCCTCGGACTACCCGTTTAATTTGCTGGCTATCTATATTTTTAATTCAGTTAGGATGGCAATAGGCTGGTAGCATTTGCTACCATTCGGCTCATTTTGGACGGTGGTTAAAGGATGATTTCAATATATAGATTTTTAAGCTTGTTTCATGTCCGTAAAGAATGTGTATACTGAATAATATTAATGCACTCGTGTACTTAATCTACACCAATTATTAATTCATACTGATCAGAAAGCTTTTATAACCTGTACATTATTGACGTCAGTCAAACATAATTCACTATTTTTATTCGATATGTGGGCACTATCGCTGCTCTATTGAGATAACCCTAGGGTCTGTAGAAATCGTTACAAATAGGGCTAGAAAGTCCGAATTGAGAGACATATTGAATCAACCAGTTTTTCAAACCTTAATGCCTAAAAAACATTAACGCTTGCTTTTAATTCTCGAAACATAGCATGAATCTAGCTTAAAAATTGGATGCACTACCAAATTGCACAAAAGTATGTCACACTACAGTTTGTTCTATCATTATTAATCCTCGAGAAAAGTGCAGAAAACCAAATATGCGGACACCCATATCTATAAAATGTTATTCTGTGTGTATAACTGAGTCAGGACTCTAATTTTGTGTGGGAAATTCTTCCAATTTCGTGGAAAAGTTCCGCAAAAAATCTCGAAGCCTTCACTATTGTTCGTTACAATAATAAGCGTGTGTGGTGCAATCTTTTCAAATGTATTCACGCTATGGTGTTATCATGTAGTTTCAATTCTAAAATATATTATCCAACCATATTTAAGTCGCGTCCCAGTCTGCTCAACCTCTATCGTTGAATTGTCGACCAGTGTTGCAGTACTTTTTATTTTTTTTTTATTTTTTTGGGCTGACCATCAGCCAACATTTAACGTCTACGGTAACAGTTTTTGCATTACTTTGTAAGACGAACCCCATAAATGTAAATCTGCACAAGCGGGGATCGAACCCGTGCACTTACGTGGCTCCTCCAGTCGTAAGGCGCATACGAATGCACCAAGCCACCAAGCTCAACATAGTCGCAGTACTGCAAAAAACTGCAGAGGCAGTTTTTGTACCCTAACATCCTCAGTTAAATTTCGTTTAGGTTCGTCAATAGATTTATTCTGAGAATAGTAATATTAGCTATAATAATCATAATAATATATGGTATAGTATTATATAATTGTACTCAAAGAATCATAATTCAAACCGGAAACGACAGTTATGCTTGTATGCTGTAACATGTTTATTACTTCACGTTATCCGTTCCATAACTAGTGTATGACCGTTTAATCCCAATTTGTAAATTTGTTTCTTGGCATGACTGAACTTGCAGTGGGAGATCCTGCAGATGTAAAAAATCCTGTGAAAGCTGGCAACAGTAAGCAGCAAATGAATGATTAAATGAATGAATGATTGGTGTGCATCTGTGTATATAAGCCAATGAAACCATGGGCATCATTTGTCCTAACGAGAGGATTACCCAGAGAAGATTCAGCGAAAGTTTGTACTCGTCAAACCTAGTAATAATATTTATCGCGTTTTCCATGCCAGCAAATACATCAGTACGCTACGAAAAGGAATTTCCGACGTTGTTTTAAAGTGTTACATGAAAACTGCAAACAAATTGGATATAGCTAGTTGGTAATACTGCAAAAGATACGTGAGTTCAACGCAGTTTAGATTTGAAAGCCATTTACAATGAAAAATGACTTGCAGATCCGAAAAACCATTTTGTTCTCTCGAACACGGTGTGTCAGCAGTTTCTGACTGCCCCAACCGCTGAAGTAGTCAATTATCATTGTAAAAAGCGATGTGACAGTCCAGCATCACGTACTGTTTTGATTGCCTCTGATGCACTTCTCGGAGTGAGTTTCGATGCCGAGCTCAAAGGTATTTCTGAAAGTATTTGATGGACAAGATTCCGTCCAGCAACGTGCGAATTTGATACCACGCAAACCTCCCTGCAGCCTATATAAAATGGACGATGACACATATTCATTAGCTGATTATCGGTGCGGATATCACTGTCATGATTTTAGACTAATATGTCAGGATCTTATTTAAGAACGTGCATACCTTTTGCACTACATGTGAGCTACCGATCGAATACATAGTGTTCTCCATAAAAAACCAAACGATTGAGCAGTCCTTATTTTATCACGACTTTTAAATGAAAACAAATGTTTTGGAAAAGGAGAAATACTTTGTTATCGATATCGCCTAGCTACCAGGGTAAAAAATAGAGTTCCATGTGCAGCGATCGATGGTTCTTAAACATGTCCCGAGATATTGCATATAACTCAAATTTAAATTATAATTCATAAGGCCGTATCCTTGTCCGTACTTTTAGGTGTCTTGATAGCAGGCTAACTGTTGGCCACAACGAATTTTATCGTTAACTTATACAGGCACACGCTCGCCCTCCATATATCACCAACCTTTCTGCTAGGACAGTTCATTACTAGAACCCGTACTCCTCATCGAAATAAATAAATCGATACGTATTATTGGTATTGACATAAGAAAAGCAAGTCAATACAACTAAGCTCTAGGCCGTGTTGTCAAGGTAACTGTTTCAGCTCCATTGATCCGTGATGGCAATCCATATACTTTTGACAGATTGCATCGTACAAGCGCGGGTTGCTCGTATTCTTCCTCGTAGTAGCCGGTTGAGTGTAGCCCAACTCACAATAAACATTATTTTCAACATTGTTCCAACGGCAATGTTTATCGCGACGGCTTCCCGCAATGAAGTCGGTTCCAAGTCGTTTTCATTTAAGACGTTTCTATATGCTTCAACCGCCTCAGAAAACCGATTTAGGCGTAGACGTTTTATTTCCCGCGCTTCGCAGCGCTGAATTTGTCGGTGCTGGCCCCTTTCAGTGGCATCCTCTGAATGGAGTGACGAGGTAAATATTTTTTCCTTTTATTTGTCTGTTGAGCTTGAGCTGATTCTGTGCTATCCTTCGTATTGTGGTATAAGTAACAGTCTTTCCACACCGGTGGACATTTGCTATTGATGGGACCTGGCATAGAAAGCAAAGGGAAAATGTATTCTTTAGAATAATCAGAGCTTACTGACGTGCAAAACGTTGCTGGAGAGCGCAAAACAACAAACAATGAATTCGTACGCAAAGCGGCTTTGGCTCCTGGTAATCGCACTGGAGAAGCGAGCTAGAACATCGAGGCCACAATGTAGCCAGGTATTTCTAGCAGCATTCAACTATATGTCAGAATCTATTCGTCGTTCAGTTTACTTCCAAAAATACAATCAAGTATTCTCCTAGAGCTACCATATAGGAGCCTCGTAAGCTGCTTAATTTTTCAGTTTCTATTAATATCAATTGGTAGTGTCGGATGAGATAGTCAACATGCAGTGATCTGTCCAAGTAATCAGCAGTAATCCAAGTGGTACGCAGAGTTGGTATCTACGGATAATCCTTTTCGTATTGCCAAACACATTTCTCAATAATGATTTACAGGGGAAGTCAATTATAAACGGCTTTTGACAGTCGCATTAGAAAAATATTGTTTAAGATCATTCTGGCAACTGAAAAAAATTTCCCTTAAGTGTGATTACTGCGAACTACTTATTGTAACGATTACACAGTTAGGAGGTGCGGGTTCAGGGGCAGTAAACGGACTGCGTAACCCAAATCGTAATATTTATGAGGCAACGTTCGCACTCGCCAAAAAAATGCCACCAAACACACATAAATAGATGCTCACGTGCTGCATTATTGTGGTGTCATACCGTAAAAGCAGATTTGACGTGCAACAGAAATCCTATCTGGTTTTCCCGTTTGAGGCATTTAACCGTTATTTTTTGGCTGTTAAGATTTTCTTTTAAGTGAGATCTGCTTAGGTTTTGTGTGATCGGAAATTTGCGCTCAGCCTGGAATAGTTTAATCCCAATCAGGCATGCCCACGTGAGACTCAAGCGTTCGTCGCTATTCGGTTGTTCACGATATAACCTGAGAGACTCAGGTAGCACAATTGTACACATGTTGCCAGTAAGGGACTGTCTATTCACTCTAATGTGCATCAATTTCAGTGAGCCGTTGCGTGTCAAGGCGTGGCAACGTTTCGTGATGTTGATATCAAGACTTCTCCTCGCGCGCTTTATTGTGATTTTCATTCTAAAATATTTGTTCGCGCGATACACCGTTGGTGCTGCGGGCACTGACGTCGTGCGTGCGGGTACGTGCGTGTTAGGACTGAGCAAGATAAACAACCACCTCGTTGTCATCCATGATGTGCTTCGTACCATGGATCAAGTTCCGCATGAAGGTACGTCACATAATTCTTTCCGTCGAACACAGATTTTCCACAATCATTTTTTTCATTGATAACGAGGGTAACGACCCGGCAGGTTACACAGTTGTTGCAGATTGTGGCTATTTGAAATCGTTCATGTGTTTTATATATATATATATATATAGATAGATATATATATACGAAGGCATTACGCCATGTTCTCCCTTGGGTTAAATAATAAAGATGAACTTTTCCTAATAATCGAAAATGGTACATACAAAAAAGCTGGGCTTGTAAAACTGAATTTTTTAAAGGGTGGTGTGAAATGCTGGAACCAATGAACCCAAGAATTACTTAAATTATAAAATAACTTTTGTCTTGGCTTGAGCGTAATGTTCACTTTCATGTTTCTTCGATGGGACCGGCCATGTTTGTGTCCGCCAAATATTATCTTGAAGCAACATAAAAAATTGTTGAATGAACATAATAATTCTCAGAGAGGCAATTCTCAGTTTGAAAAATTCAGTGGTCACCGACCAAAAGTAAAGTTAATGTGTACCAATTATAATAACAAAAAAAAAGTTTAATTTAGTTAATTAAAAATAATAGGCCCAAAATAATCAAATTGTATTAAGATGCAACTTCTTAGTTTAGTTGTTATACAAAGGATGAAGAACTTTTTGAAAAAAGAAGGATGAGCTTTTTCGTGTCCACGGCGCGGTTTGACAACAAGGACCCATTCGCAGTGCGTTTTCGGGCTCTGAATTCTTGAAAAAGCAAACTATACACATAAATTGGCATCTTATCTTAATGACATCCCAAATGTGATGCATAAAAGATGAGTAGCATGGACGAGCGGATAAATTTCAAAACCAGTCGTAAACACACGTTTCATTGTAGAAACCTTCCAGAGCATAGCGGATTTCAACGAAATTTTCAAAACAAGCATCGTGGTCGGTACATATACTGAGGTATGTAAAATATAGTTTAATAAATTATCCATTTTGTTTTAGCTCGACAAATGTCTCGCCTGAGGAAGATATGCGTCTACTTGATAACCGTTACTTGGATATATCTTGCATATCGAATGATTTTGGACTCGTCCGCTTTTTACTTAGAGCATCGTTTCCAGCAATACATTGAAACAGAATTAATGATAGCATTTCGTCGGGTACCTATAGTACTCTACCCTGTCATCTACCTAATAATGCATTTAGACGTCACCATCAACCGTATTTTCGTCAGTGGCACAATGGCTTTCATTATACTTTTCTACGTCTTTTTAAACTTGGTGCGTATAAATCAAAACACTGCTTACGTATGCACTGTATACTGGAAGTACAAAATATATCACAAAAAGATACTCGCTAAGCTTTTAAGGTAGAATTACTGTATATGGTACATATAGCAAGCAGATTACAAGGAGACACATTCAATCCTGTGTCGATAGAGTTGCATTTGGGGTTCAATTAAGGTTGCCCAACCCCAGCCTGAGCTTGATCGGTAGATGTTTACTTTATTTAATTAACATTACCCGAGTGGTTCAATGTTCTTTTATTTCCACTGTTCGCCATAGAACAATGGAAATAAAAGAATGGAATCTATGGCGTGTGGATGGGTTTATGTCGAACGAAGTTTAATTTTAATTCACTGCCTAGACTGCTAAGCGAACTTGTGGGAAACAAGGCGATATATTGCAGACGATCTAAAGCTATCAGTTAATGACAGTGACTTTGATGCATTTCTATGCTTTTAGAGTTTTGTTGTATAAGAATTTTAGTTATTTTTATTGTCTCTTTACGCTTTTGTTCTTTCATAAGAAATAACAATAGAGCAGTGAATTAGGTTTAAATGTCGCTCACGCAAAAATTTTGAACGTTTGAATTGTTTGTCTCTTTTTGATGTGGAAGTTTTACGTCTCCCTTAAGTCTTAAGCTCTTAAGGCGTTTCTCATTTTGAATTGACTCCGATAGATCTTTTATACAAGTTCATAACCTTAAGTGATTTTGTTTTTGAGAACGGGCGAAGAGAAGTAAACACAGAAATTAGCTAATGGTAGTAGTAAACATACCGAATGGATGTATCATTAACTCATAAGATCTAATTCTATAAGTTAATCTAGCGAAAGTTCGCCTGCCACTTGTGTTGCATCACGACTTTCTGTAATCAGTTGGCTGGCAATATAAAAACTACCTCCTAATTGATATTGCTTAAGCTAGCGGTCACAGGAATCGCTGTAGACAAAGACAGCAGTGTCAAAAGTGCCGATATCTTGGTATGCGCTCACCCGGGATAAAGCGAACCCACTAGTGATGATATATAGGCAATTCAAGCGCATTAAATTAAAAGGGAAAAAATGTCTATTTAAGCAATCTACGGACAAAATAATGTGGTTTACCACTGGGTAAATCTTAATCGCCATAAGAAAAACCTAGCATCTGTCATCTAGAGCCTGCTTATTAGTACATACACCGGCACGTAACCAAGTTTTCCTTACGATAAAGGTATTGACGTCATGATGCGATATTAGTGTATCAATTTTTTAGTGCAGTTATGGACTACCTATTAAGTAGTTTATTACGGTTTGTCCCTATTCTACTTTCAACACAGTAAACAACAAGGATGTCTTGTGCACTAACAAAGGAGACCACTGAGGAGTTTTGCTGAGCATGGTTGCTTAATTTATACAGAAATAAACTATAGTTGCATTTTCGGATTTGACAATATTCAATATGCTTAATGAATGGCATCAGCGTAAGTTTAAAACTAACGTTTTGTTCCTCTACTCGTCCATTAATGTTACTCGGGTGTCGAGCGGCCGTCTCCTGGTTGTAGTTTATAAATGTGAAATTCAGTAAGTGGGATGACGAGATTGCGGAATGCGCCCAACGTTTAAAAAGGGAAACATCTTTGCGTCTGGCATTCCAAGTGTGTGAACTAAGAACGCGACACGCCAAGCTGTGTGACGTCATCCAACAACACGACGATGTCTTCTGCTCGCAGGTGAATAGCGATAAAGCATTTTGCAGAGCTATTATACGTGCAAATCAAGCTACATAAAGCTATGAGATTGCACAATTGCAACTAATAGAATTTGTCCTTGGCCCAGCGAGCTTTGGTTCTATTACCGGCGAATGCTTTTGCGCCCGCTGAGTTTTGTCTGCGCACAAGTGTTAATAGTGAAGTTGTGAACCCAGGATGCCATGTGAATATCTTGGCGCCCGTGTATGATTTTACAGACCTGTCTTACAAGCTTGATGGAGTCTTTTCTCTTCTGGAAAACTAAGTTGCACGAAATTTATATTTGCAACTCATGTTAAAGCAAGCGAGTTACAAGTGACGATAGCTAAGGTTGTTATAATGTCCGCACTTGCGATTTTATATCCGTAGGCATTCGTTTGGCATACCTCGACCATTCTTGCAGCATGTATGGAAGCGACGGCCATGGTTCAGGTAAAATAAAGACGGATAACACTTGTATTGAATAATGCTGGAGCCTAATGTATGAAAATCATGTAAAATAGTCCACGGATCTCTATTGATAATTTGTTACAAATCGGTGATGCAACTCTTTGTATTTTCACTGTTTGGTAATTATGATACCTTTTATATGAAGCCGCAGAAAAAATTGGACTAGAGTCATCGTTTATTTTCACGACTGATTGAATAAAATGCTAGCTAAGCGCAATATATATATATATATATATATACATATATATATGCATTCACGATTTATCTAAGCCATCGCGAATACGTAGTGAAAAGGAACGTTGCGCATAGTTCATTAAATAAGTGTAGTCAAATTACTAAGGATACTTGCTTTGTTTGCTTTTAAAAATACGTTTAAAAGCACTAAGTCGTTTATTCAGCTGCTTCAAAAATTCATTCATCAACAAATATTATTTGCAGTTTAGGATCTTGGGGTTGTAAGCTACGGTAGTGCTTAACGTGAGATTTTATTTAAATGTTTGTTTAGGCTGTTTATTGCAATACTTCCTGACTTTAGCGGGTGTCTAATGTTTTCCACCTGCGGAATCCGTCTGAGTTGAAGGAAGGGTTATTAAAGAAGCAATAATGCCGGACCGGATCGATAAATATCCTACCAGATTGCTTTGGCTCCACTAAAATGGCCAATAAAGCAGACGCTAAGAAAGCCATTAGATATATAAATTATAAGCGTCTTATTTTTTGCTGTGCGGTATATGAGGGAATGTCCGGTGACGTTTCATGTAAATAATATTGAAGTGTGGTGGCGATACAAACTATTGCATCAATGCGGGTATAATTTGCATCACCGCTACATACATAATCGAAAGGTCTATTCAATTTGTAAATGTATATTCAGCCTTCAAAAATAAAATGGGTGCGAAGCAGGCAACACATTCATCATGTTTATAGAATGACGGTTCGCACACAGGGCGATGTCTATTTAACTCGACCATTTATCTTCATCCTTTTCAGATGACTAAACGCCGATTCGAGCTGCTACGCTTCTTAGGAAACCTGGGCAATATGTCATTTATGGTCATTGCAACACTCCTAATTACATACTCCGCGGCACTCCTCTGTGAATGCAAAGACCGCTCTCGCTACTTTGTTAATTCCCTAGAACTCCCTGACGATGGTCCTAGAAGCAGGGCTGTTGCCCATGAGGTTTGTCATTTTTCGTGTATCAGTACAATACATTTTGTAAGCTGTCTAAGATCTCCACTCGGTTGTTGAAATAAAAAGTTGGCCAGTCGCTGGCGGCTGAATAGCGCGCCACCGCGTGGGCCCCGTCCAACGTGTGTATCATTCGAATGGCTTGATCGACTGGTATTACGTTGCGGTGTGGTAATACAGAATTTTTCACAAGGTCAGACAATTGAGTTAGTGCTAGGTCTCCGACCATCGACTCAAAATCGCCTGATACTGAGCAGGGAAGCTTGGTTCGTCGATTGTTTAGCTTCTGGGAAACCGAAGTATATATTATTTCGATAGGCGCATTTTCATTGCAAGAGAAGTTGGGAAAAAGCAAAATTTTCACGATTTTCACGATGGCCGAAAATGAATGGAAGCATTAATAAAATTATTCGCTACTTAATAACAGAATTTGCTGTTTTCGCATTTTACAACCTGGTGTGCGGAATGCTAGGGTATCATAAAGTAAGCGTTAACTGCATTTGTAGACGCTGTGTACTTGCACCTTGTGATTGCTGTAACAACAAAAATAGGAGGCCACACAGCGCAGTAATATCTGTAAACCATATAGTAAACTTGAAGGTTTAATGAAGTGCACCAATCCCTTAAAAACCTCTGCTCTATATATACATATATACACTTTATGCACGAAAACGCGTAAACTGAACTTGGGCATCAGTATATTCGGTTTTTCGCACAAGTTCTGTCAGTAACTTTAAAACGTCACAAAACACGGGTGCTCAAGTAATTTTATTTTTCCTGAAAATGAAAGCAGATGAATTTTCATTGGATATAAAAAGCAACAAGTATAAAAAGAGTGTTTAAATGGCCAACCCAATACTTGATCACCTTTTGTAAATTTCGTTAATTTTGTGAACAACTACCGCTGTTTACTAATGCTTTCAATCCAGGTTTTTTTAATTAATATTGAGTTCAAAGTTTAAAACAAGGAGGATTCTTAGAGATCTTAGCAGTGATTCATTTTTTTTCAGAAATTGAGTGCTGTAGTAGTATATTTGACGCTCTGTATTTTCTCATATTATCGGCGATGATGTGTAGGTATGTACCTAATTGGTTTAGTGTAATTATGAAGCTGTAAATCTCTATAAGACTCAAGATGGCCTTTTTGTTCGTAAAAGCTATTCTTTGCCATAATCCCTCTTGGGACATCAATTGAAACCTGCTTCTCGCGTATTGGAAGAATGCGAGTTCTTCGAATTGCTCGGAAAGTATATGCAAGCACATTCACCTTATGAGCTCAGATAATTCGCTGATTTGGGATTTAAGATGGCCTTGGTGCTTTTCAAGGCTTCAGTTTTCATCACAAAAACGTTAGCACCAGCAATGCACGGTGCTTTCAAAAAAGATTGCTGTTCCGAAATATAACGACCAAATCATTTATCCACCAATCCAAAACACTGTAATATAAATATGCAGTGTAAGAAAAGAATATAACATTTTTTGATATATGGCCTAATGTACATTATAATGATGCTCTCGAGTGCACAAATTAGCATACACATTGCGAACAACGCCATAAAAGGGTGAGAATGTTGCATGCAATATTTTAAAGGTCAAAATTTATCCAGGGTATGCTATATTACGAGACGAATTATACAAATACCGCCGTACTATTGCAGCAGCATGACATATGACACCGTCCTATGGTAATTAAGACGATCTAAATCAACGTTCAGCCGCTTCGAATAAAAAACAGCGCGTAATAATCAGTGATAACGTCAACTGTTATAGCACAATGTAACTGGCTTAAACCGAATCGTCGTAACCTTAGTTTAATCTAACCTCAAAAATGCTTGTTTTTGTGTCTGTGAAATTTTTCCTGTATTTTCAAGGTTCGACTTCTTCTCAGTCAAATGAGCCGGCAAGTGGAGATGACCGCGTGGCGTTTTTACAAGTTAAACCGTGGCGCTATCCTACAGACCATCGGAGCCTGCATCACATACGTTAGTCTTGTCGTACAGAGCGCCGGTGATGTGCTCGAGGATTAGATAAAAAGGATCACATATGGAGATCAATCTCACCGAATAGCCGAAGATGAATATGTCTAATGGTTTATGCATAATACCCACGTTATATCAATCTGCTGTCAAAGCAAAACCGCCGATTTTCTCCTTTGACTTTGCTTTACGAACGCGATTCTTTGCGGTTTGATGTAGTTGATCGCAGATAACAAATGATTCGAAAGTCATCTTGCTAAATCTTCAGGTGTTTTGGTAGTAGTATGGTCCAGCTAAGATTTCAGCTAAAATACAACAAAGTAAAAATGCCCTAAAATTACTCGACCGTGTTTCGTACTACATGTGTGACATACAGTGAATTAAATGATGAAGTAAAGGGAGAATTTACGAAACGCTTTCTCTACGTCCACTTGTCAAAAACGATTCTTCTTTTTAGTGAGACACGCCATTGAACATCCAGAATGAATGTGCCGAGTATTCGGTGCCCTATAAACCACTGCATCGAAAATCGGGTACATTCTAATATGTACCTTCAAAATTGTGAGACCATTTCTCACTCATAATTAGAACAAAGTTGAGCCTAAAGTAACGCATGTTGCTTAGATAAATTAAGCTGGTTTTAATTTACTCGGCTTTTCAATTCAGTTGAAACATATCTTTATAAAAGCTTATAGGACGGTATAATATGTATATCACACGCATAACCATCATTAGAACAGTAATTTTAAATGTATCTTGCTTTGTTGTACTCGTATCATTTTATAAAGGCGTTTTTAGTATTGTGAATGTTAGAAATTTAAAATAGTTAATAATTATATTGATCATAATCGGCTAATGTATTGGTAAATACACTAATAATATATAACTGAACAAACACACGTATACACCTGGCTATAACCAAGTGCAATTATATTTACACATAATAAAATATACAACAAAATATAAAGTTTGGAAATCATTGAGTTGGAACAGCAACAGGGGTATATTATAGTATTGTGTGGAAAAAAACATTTCGTCTATACATGTTTTGTCCACGTCGTCCATAGTTTTTATCCCAAAAACTTCATCACGTTCATACTTCGCACGATGCTTTCTCGTAATGTCAATGACTTTCAGCACCTGATGAAAAATATTTTTGAATCTGTATCCGCTGGTTGGACAGCAAAAATCGTTTACCCACTTATCACGTTATTATTCCTAATGTTTAAGTGATGGGAAACATAATAAAACAGTAATATATTATGTCACGAAAAAATACCATTAAAATCAAGTTGTTGAGTCATGACTACGCCAAAATTCCTAATGCAAGTAGCTCTGGGTATCAATTCTACGGTTAACCCATATTTTTAGCGGTTTTCTAGAAAGTTAGAAAAAGTAATATCAGTTGAATATTTTCTTTATGCTGATATATTGCTCCGAGTTGTGGACCATGTCTGAAGGTTGCGCTGCTGTTGATCTGTATTTTTTGCTGCCAAGTAAGACCTATAAAAAAATATAGAAAAACGATTGTACAATTATCCGCCATACTTTCTTATAGAAAAAAGCCATTATATCATCCGGGGTTGAACTAGATTTTTCTGAATATATTTTTAAAATGAGCTCAAATGAGTGGGCTTTCTTGCATCATCTGTCATAATAATCCGTAATGTCCTTTCAATATTGCAACGAACTCATTCCATCCCAGACGTTAAATAAAAATTAGATTCTCCAGTGTCAATTATTAAAAGGTCAAGTGAATAGAAACAAGAATGTATATAAA
>MNPL01009233.1:18733-36324 GCA_002081605.1 Tropilaelaps mercedesae | reverse complement strand
ATATATATATATATATATATATATATATATACATGCGTATATATATAAACGTAAAACTAAAATTGCATAAAAAGAGAATGTACCTATCCTTGGAAGGTTGAACCTTCAGTTTAGACGGGCTAGATACATAATAAAGTAGCAGCACCGATGCCACACACGTCATTACGCCGGGTCACTTGTAAAAACCTTGAATGTAATCTCTTACTAGAGTATGAAGATACCGTAAAGATCCGCTTGCTGTGAAGCGCTCTGTGTGTAATGAAAAATAGGTATGCCAAAGATATTCGAGATTTAGACATATTGGACCATCTTTCGTATTTCTCCGCGTCAAGGGGAACAACTCTGTAGCTCCAAAATCGGCGCTAAACATTTTCGAAATTGCGCCGCCAGCGGAAACCTGTCGAAACAAGCTTGGCGTTTTCAATGCGCGAACAGCTGATTCGTGTACGAACTTGCTCACAGTATCATATCTGTTGTATACGCGAGCAACAGTCACCCTGCCTTGTTGAGAGTTCACTTTATCTTACTCATTTTTCCAGTGTATCCGCTTGGTGCCGCAAGCATCTAGTATCAATGACCTCAACTCTGATAAACATTGCGAGTACTACGGCAGTAAGCCGATTCTGGCGTACTAAATGGAGTTTGAATCTAATTTTGAGAAGACCATGTTCAGTTGTCTCGTTCCTCAGTGACTGCTGATAATCTTACGAATTTCACATTTGCTTTCGTTAACTCTGCTGTGCCATGGCATCAATCACACCTGACACCCAATCAGCGTAAGTAATGGCGAGCAAACAGCGATATGTAACTAAAAAATAATTTTGTAAGTGGAAATTGGCATTTCCAGCATATTACAGTACCATGAATTAACTAACCTTTGATAATAAGGGTAAACATTATGTACTTGTAATGCAATGTCTCGTTCTATAACAAAGCTATGTTACACGCATTTTAATCGAACCATAGACTATTTCTTAATGCTCGTACTACGTATATAGCCATTTAGGTAGAATATACGAAGCTAGCTAATGGCCAATTAACGTCCCAAATTACATAGTAAGACTCTATACAGTCTATAATTTTAATATAATAATATAATAATTTTATATGGGTATTAAAGCTTATATCATTTACTTGTTTCTTTATGAACATATATCTTTTTTCTTATTAATATTTTAATATGTACATAATAAATTACAATAAACCATAGGTCCATAGTTGGGCGTATATTTCATATTAGTACAGTAGCAAACATAGTACAACGGAGCAATTAAATTAATTTGTGACTATATTATTACAAATAACGACAGCTTTAATAAATTCGACACGATGAAGCACTACCAAAATAAACGTATTTTCGTAAACTCTGTGCATGTAATACTATAATATTATAAGGTCTGATGTATAACCTCTGATGAGTTAACTTGTCAAAAATTTCCGTCCGTTATATATTTAGATAAATACCTAGCAAATGTATACTAGCGCTCTGAAATATTTGTCGAAACTTACATTTCGCATGTATACTCCTATTTTTTTGTTCGGTTATACAACACTTTTCGTTATCGAACAGATGTCTTCGTACTATAGGTTTTTGCAAGTTCCCTGTGAAAATAAGTCTCCTTGAAACTGTACATTGCCGAAACGTGATATTCTTCGCAGAGAACTTGATGTTTTACATTCGTCACTAATAACAACATTGTATCTACAGTGATAATCGTGGTTTAATTTTCAATTCTTTTGCGCAGTCCTGGAGTCTTGTCGTGCTCTGTTCTCATTGTGGACAGCTACCAGACCAATCCCACCCTTGGCTTCGATGCCACTTTTGCCCCAGCCACCAAAACTCAACTCACTAAGGTACTCATATTTAACTAATTAAAACATTCGTTAAAAATGAGATCTCTCAGCACGAGTACTGCCATAATTTTGCTGCTGCCTGTGGCAACGATAGAGAGGAATTTTGTTCTCCCGGAGTGAGGTGTAATCATCACGAAATCTTTGCATCAAAGCAGGGTCAAAGTGATGGCTTTGGGTTAAACATAATGAGATTTTTTAGGATTTTCTAAATTTAAATTTAGCTCTACGTTCTTTGATCAAGTGATTTGTTAATATTCGCGCGATCTCAACATGTTTGCTAGTGAATGGCAAATACGACCTGATTGATTCCTGTCTAGACAATGCGTATTACGGCATATTTTGGCAATATATGATTTTTTTCTTGCTTTAATAGTGCATTTCAGACGTTTCACATCTTAATTTCCGCATAGACAAAGACCATGCCTACTTATTAACAGATCATAATTTAACTCGTCGATTTTAAAAAACGTTAATAATCGCCAATGAATTCTAGGTGCCTGTGGTACGCGTCTTTGGCATCGACACATTGAACGGAGGACGTAAGGTCTGTGTGCATATTCACAAAGCCTATCCCTATTTATGCGTGGCGATGGGGTCTGCTGTTCCTGACAACCAACGTAGGGACGCATTTGTGGGGGCTTTGGAAAAGGCTCTCAATGAACACGCCAAATTAGCCAAGCATCGGGTGGTGGAAGCTACATTTTTTAAAGGACGAAACTTTTATGGGTGAGTTAACTAGGCACAAACATTCCTAGGCTTGGCTGCACGAAACAGGGGAAAGCTAAAAAAATTGGTAAAAAAAAGACGATGCTCTTGTTAAAAAAAATTACACCGGAGCTACATTAGCTGTATAGGCTATAAGTGTCTTCCTGCAGAAATTAGACCTACTTTTGAAATTTCAGAGCTAATTGGTCAAAACATGCAGTATCCAATGAGTGATACTTCCGCAGAAACGTCTACCATAGACTAAAAGAGGATAATTACCAGAGAATATGTACGCATGCAAAAATCACAGTCAATTACTCTGCACAAGTTGTTATCTAAAATTAAGTCATAAAAAAGCGACAAGGGTGTTCGAAACTGCAATGTGTTCTTGCCTCGGGGCTTTGAAAGGCTAACCGTGAAATGTAACATCCCGTGCGATTGACATGATGAACATATGGTTCACATTTCTTTAGTGTTCATCTATTTATTCTAGTTGCTATTTATTTATGATGCTGCACCCCCTATCGTATCAATTGCTCACGATGAACAATATTTGAGTGAGGTTAATGTCTTTGATGTTTGTCGCTTCCCTCATCACATTCACCGTTCACAGTTTACTTTATTCTAGTGATGACGAATTGACTAATTGATTGCTCAAGCTGAAAGAGTCATTTTCGATATTTTTTTTCATTGCAGTTATCATGCCAATGAGGAGATTTTTCTACGGGTGTCGTTTAGTGATCCACGAACCGTTAGACGCGCCTCAGAGGTAATCACTTCGGGGCAAGCTGGGGCAAAAATGCCGGTTTTTGAGGCCCACATCCCTTTTAATCTACAGTTTATGATAGACAATCAAGTGCAGGGCATGAACCTCCTGCATATTAGCAAATGTAAGTTTCGAACGAACAACGAGACGGTGGCTGCTGTAGAAGGCGCTTCACTTCCAAAGCAAACCTGTTGCGAAATCGAAGTTGACTGTGGCATTGAAGACATCTTGAATCAAGTTGAAGAACACGAAATGAATCCAGGTCTTAGGGCAATATGGCAGGATCCGAGGCTTAGCGAAGTTGCCAAGTTGGATGCGACGCTAGTGGAACGCATTGTGGTCCCGAGTGAGAGGGAGTTTTCATACAGAAAACTTCTGTGGAAATTTCTTGGTCTACCGGTCGACAATTGGGAGAAAACGTCGATTGAACATTCGCATATCATAATCGATGAGGCTGTAGACACTTCGAAGAAATCATCCCAAAGCACCAAATCAGAGGTTCAAGATACACTTCTTGACGCTGCCGCAGACCTGCTGAGTGAGGAGGCGGATTCAATCCTTTTTCATGGTCCCGCCGACGAAGAAAATGAGTCGTACGAATGGGAATCCATTGAAATGTCACAGATTATATCAGAGGATATTCTTCAAGATACTGGCAGTGTTGATACTCCATCCTCATTGCAGGAACGGCCCATGTCGACTCTGTTCTCAGATACTGAAAGTGCGCAAACTGAAAACTCGACCCATTCATTTCTAGCCGAGCTGGACTTCATGCGAGATAATATACTAAAATCGCCGGCCTTGTCTGAACAAAAAGAAAACGAAGCCAACAGTGATAGCAGTGATATTTTTTCAGATGATAACACCCTTGTTGAGGTGCCCGACAGCGACGACGATCTTTCTACGGCAAAAATAACAACTGAACAAGCTTCTACCTGCGAGAAAGTAAATGTAAAAAAGTGGCCATTAGGCGCTTACTCTTATAGTATTAAACTTTCATTACGAACTACAGACAAAATAATCACCAACTGCCGTTGTATAGGCATAAAGCGATCCGCATGTTTTGCCGATAGGCAATTTGTATAGTTTAGCAATTTGGAGGAAACCTAATGCCTGAACTAAAAGTTTATTCAATTTTAATGGAAGTTTTATTGGCAACAGAACACGACATCAATCTATAGTAACAACTTTTTTTTAATTTTTGCATAAACCTAACGTTGTTCCAGGTTCTTTGTGAGTGCAAGCAAGAACGATTTTATAGTGTAGCCACACAAAGCCAACAAAAGCCTCCTATACCCGCACAATTGGCAGCAAACCTGGGCAACGTGAAAACTCTCACTAAGGTAACATTTTTGAAAGTTTGCGCAAATCTGCAGTATCACTAAATTACATCGTTGTTGTATTAGCACTATATTATATATATAAAATCTGTCGATTTAAGAAATAATAGCGATTGACTTGAAAAATGCGCTAAAATGTGTCGATTTTAAGTGAGGCTTGTGCTTTGGCCAGTCACGTAGTATAGTACCGTGTTTTACAGGGCACAAACCATCCAAACCAAGTATGTGTCAAAACAAGAATATATAAGAAATGTTTTGAGGCATTTAAACAATTTGTTGTTGTTTTTGACAATGTGATGTGTGTTAATTGAAAAAGGAACAACCATCAACGTCCGGAATAAACGACTTAAAAACATCACGTTGCGTCTATAATGCATCTTCTGATGCAACAACGGTGAACCTTGGCGTCAGCATCCATCGTGACGGGGAGGACATTTTCGATAGAAGGGAAGCCCTCGACGTTATCGATGTCGCCCAAGCTAACCCAGAGAAGTCACTTACGCAAAAATGGGACGTTCTGGAGAATCTTCCCAAAAAGAAACGTTCAGCAGCTGTTGACGAGGCCCTTCACTGGCTACACCATAAAAAAAGTCGAGGCTCCGAAAATTCCGTAGCAACCAAACCTAAGCAATTAACAAGCCAGCGTTCATCAAATGACACCCTATCGCAAGACCTGCAGTTCGCATACAGCTTTGGAGCGACTCCGGAAACAGCTGAGAGACATTATGAAATGCTTACTTCGCTCGTGTGTGAGGTTCATTGCGCTACGAGAGGTTCATTGAAACCCGATCCTGCACTCGATCCTATACTTGCCGTAATCTGTGCTCTCCACAATGATTTGCCTGGACAAAGTGACGCAATTCACATAAAAGTAATTTATGACGGATGTGTCAATGACAAGGCGTTGCGAAGATCCATACTGGCTGAAGTTAGTGGTGTCGGCAGTGTTGAATTAATTAAATGCTCTGGCGAACTAAATCTGCTGGTCAAGTTTGCGGAACAGTTGGCCAAGTGGGACCCGGATATTATTCTTGGGTATGAAACGGACACCTTATCATGGGGCTTTCTTATCGATCGGTGTCTAGCTCTTCAGATGAATCCTAAGCTACTGCTGTCAAGGGTGGCCGCCGAGGTTTCGACAGATGAGTCGACCCATTCGCGTTGGCGGGCGTCCGAACTACCACCGGATGTAAAATTCGAGTCGGAAAAAGAACGTTACTTTGAGTCTTGGGAGTATCGCCTCACTGGTCGGGTGTTATTAAACGTATGGCGCATTTTACGTAAGGAAGTAGCTCTCACGGGGTACAGCTTCGAAAACGTTTATTTTCACATACTGCATCGTCGAGTGGCTAAAGTGGCGTGGGCAACGCTGAAAGAGTGGTACGAGGACGAGTTTCTTATTAGTCGCTGCCTTTCATATTATGTGAAAAGGTGTGTTGGGTGCTTAGAAATGTTGGGCAGGTTGGAAACGTATACGAAAACATGTGAAATGGCCCGCATCTACGGAATCCTGTTCTATGAAGTGTTAAGTCGAGGTTCGCAGTTTCGCGTTGAATCCATGATGTTACGGTCGACCAGGAAGGAGGGCTACGTTGCTCTCTCTCCCACCGTACTCGACAGAAACCTGCAACGCTCAATGGAGTGGATACCGTTGGTCATGGAGCCGGATTCCAATTTCTACACAGACCCCATCGTCGTTCTC
This sequence comes from Tropilaelaps mercedesae, assembly GCA_002081605.1. NCBI lineage: Eukaryota > Metazoa > Arthropoda > Arachnida > Mesostigmata > Laelapidae > Tropilaelaps > Tropilaelaps mercedesae. The sequence continues at coordinate 29,957 of MNPL01009233.1, read as the reverse complement.
GACTTCCAGTCACTTTACCCATCGGTCATGATTGCTTACAACTACTGCTTTTCGACGTGTTTCGGAAAAGTGCAGGACATCGTTAAAGGTACCCCATCAATCAAATTTGGCTGTTCCGACCTCCCCGTCAACAAAAACGAGTTACTGAGGCTTAAAGATGATCTCATCATCTCTCCTTCGGGGTCAGTATTCGCCAAACACCATGTTCGTCGAGGAATCCTTCCGCAGTTGGTCGAGGAGATTCTCAACACACGCATTATGGTTAAGAAGGGTTTGAAAAAGTGTACGAGCAAATCGTTTAGCCGCATATTGGACGCACGTCAGCTTGGACTTAAACTTATAGCCAACGTCACATACGGCTACACCGCTGCTGGCTATTCTGGTAGGATGCCTTTGGTGGAACTGGCTGACTCTATCGTGAGCAAGGGTAAGGAATCTCTCGAGACAGCTATTAGCGTTGTAAACTCCACTCCCGAGTGGGCTGCCGAAGTTGTCTATGGAGATACGGACAGCATGTTTATTCTACTGAGAGGGCGACAAAAAGCCGAAGCGTTTAGAATTGGCAGGGACATTGCAAGTCGTATCTCGTCTGTGTTTCCTTACCCAATGAAGCTGAAGTTCGAGAAAGTATATCTGCCGTGTGTGTTGGAGACAAAGAAACGCTACTTCGGGTACATGTATGAGACAGAAGATCAAACGGAACCGGTGTTGGATGCCAAGGGAATTGAGCTGGTACGTCGCGACGGCTGCAAAGCCCAGCAGGTTGTTTTAGAGAAGGCCATTAAAACGTTATTTGACACGAAAGATTTTGGAGCTGTGAAGAAGACTGTTCAACGGAGCTTCGAACAAATGCTTATGGGCGGTTTTGGTCTACATCGATATGTCTTCGCCAAGGAGTACAATGGATCAACATACTACCAGCAAAATAGCTGCGTACCGGTGCTAAAAGTCGCGCGCCAACTGAAAGCCATCGATCCACGAGCCGAACCCCTGGTTGGCGAACGAGTTCCCTACATCGTGACTCAGGGGTGGGATAAATCGCGAATAATCGACCTCGTATCGCATCCTGATCATCTTATAGACGATCGCCGACAAAGACCAAACATAACGTACTATATCCTGCGGGTGGTGTGTCCGTCGCTGGACCGCGCCCTACTCAAGGTACGCACAGCGGACTGGTATCATCAACTGCCGAAGCATCTTCGAGTACCGCCGAGTTGGGAAGGCGTCAAAAAGAAGATGGTGTATGAGTACTTTAATGTCAACCGCTGTTTGGTGTGTGACAGGTCAGGAAAATGTGTGAACCGCGTTTGTGATGCCTGTCAGTCAGACGCTCAGAAGGTCGTCTATGTTAGTCTGAGTAAAAGGCGAATAATCGAAGATGAGTTCAATCGAGTCTTCAACGTCTGCCGAAGGTGTATGGGAAGGGACGATGTGGAGAAATGTGTTTCACTTGACTGTCCAGTTTTCTTCCGAAGGGTCAATCTTCGCCATCGGCTCGATGGTGCAGATCAGCTCAAGCTAGTGCAGTACATGTTTTAAGCTAAGCCTTTCAAATGGAAATTTATTTTAGAAGAGACATGCTATTGAAATCTGTAATGAATGTAAACAATACGGCTGAAGTGGCTGCTGGAAAATTAAGTTTGTTTTTTCAGACGTCGATACGGCTCCTTGCACGACTACCACTTGTAGATATCATTAATTGCTAATTACTACTGTGTACAAGTAAAGGGAAGCAATAAAACACACCCAAAGATGTGTTCTTTCTTTTCAAATATAATTTAATTTTAGACAGAAGTATATAATAAATACGTGCAAAAACGTAGTACTTTGGATCGAATTCGAATTGCAAACTATTTCGCTTAGCCCTGGTTTCTTTTATTTGTTGACACATTGTTGTACGCTGTCAAAATTCTTTTGAGGTTAAATTACGCAATCATGACTACTATAGCAAGTAAACGGGTTTTGACATCTAATCTAATTTAGAGACGCTCGTAAGAGTTGAGCAAATCGAAGACTATCGATATTTCTGCTACACTTGTAGTAAAAATTTTATTTTGAATTATATAACCTATATTTTGCACACAGACCAAATGTCCTCTCTGGAGTTTCAACACGGAGACTGTTAACAGAATACAAAGTTATAATAATGTTTTGAACACTCACCATCGAGACATTTTTAGTACAACAACAGTATAGATGACATTTTAATAATTTGGTGCCTCTTCATTCTGTATATATTTATGGATAATTTAACGAACATATAAACAGCAGTGGTTTCGGTCAACAAAGATTTACAAAAATCTTAAATATTGGATAGCTGTTAGCGTTACAACTATGTGCAGAATTTCATTTTTCATATCCAAATGAAAAAATCATTGATTGAAGTAGATTTTAAGCTCGTTTTAAATACAAGAAAAATATATCTATTAGACGTCGGCGGTGCTCTGGGTGGGCCACCCTTATCACAAATCTCCCGGCGCAATCAAAATGCGTCTTATTTTCTATCACAAAGTCCCGTTTAAATATTTATTGCATTTCAAAATACTAATTTCGTTCCCTCATATATTTCAAAAACAGTAAAAAAGTGCCAATTTAACGATCTAGTGGTATATTACATGCACTATTTTCGTTGCCTATTTGTCATTTAGTCAAATGGAAATTGCTACTATCGTTTGTACTTTTGTTTCTTACTGCTTTCACTGTATGCTAATTTGCGGCAGATCCTCTTTGTGCACCGGGCGCGAGGAGGGCCAAGGACGAGCAACAACACAAAATGCTATTATAAAATTCATAACAATGAGTTCATTGTAGAAACAGTTGCATCGTCAGCATAACCGTTATCTCGCCTTAATTTGATAGATGCGATTGTCTTCATTAGCACTGCATCCATTACAATCTGTAGTATGGAAACAACTAGAAATTTTTCAAAACGAAAAAAGGCAATTGTTACGCCTTTCGGCGAAATGTTATGGACAGGTACACACTCTATTCGTTTTCACACCTAATAATATTTTTAAGGTTGACCGTCAGCCAACATTTAAGAATGTTATGGACAAGTGCACACTCTATTCGTTTTCACACCTAATAATATTTTTAATGTTGACCGTCAGCCAACATTTAACGTCTACAATAGCGCTTTTTGCATTACTTCGTAAGACGGATTTTATAAATGTAAATGTGCAACAGCGAGGGTCGCAAGGCGCACGCGAACGTATTAAGCCACCGAGTCCGACTCATTTTGATGCCTGTCACCTATTGCCGATTAGCACTGTGTGTTAATCTTCTGCGGTATATCACAGTTAGCCAGGTGCAACTGCATGCTATGTGCCTCTTCTCCAATGGATTTAATTAGTTTTAGCTGGCGAAATTTACGATTACTCCTATGACGGCGGCTTTGTAAGTGCGAACAAATAACAAAGTAATCATCAGTTCTACTCGGCCAGCCTAGGGATGGTCAAACAGCTGAGCTGAGTGAGGCCAGTGAAATCTGACAAAACTTCTCGATAGCTACATTCAATCCCAATGTTTTTGTTACAAATTTCATACATGCAGTTATTATAATGACACCATGCGTACATTTGTTTTTTAACGTGCTTTTTGTTTTCACTCATTCATTGAGGCGTAAAAACAAAAAACTTGCTAACAAGTGGGAGAATCTCGTTACGGCATAGTGGTATAACGGCATTGGCCTTTTTTAAATTACTATTGTTACTATCATATTCTAGTAATTTAGTTCGGCTAATTATTATTTAATTAAATTGATTTAATTAACTATTTGAATGTTTCAATAAGTTAATTAAAACATTTATCGTTTAATGATATTAAAATTAAATCGTGGACTTTTCGCCTTGTAAAGTCATTTTGAGACCGGTCGGTGTCTTTTCTCTCGTTATTCTTTTGTCTCGTTGCGGATTTGTCACCAAACATTTTGATTTTTTTTGCTTCATTATTTATATGTGATAATATTGCTGTCCGAGCGGAAGTCAGGGCGATTTAGTGATAGGCAGTAAGGCCATTGATATTTCGAGAGTTTCTTGTCTAATCCTAACTCGATTTTAATTTTTTGCTCATGAATAAAAGTATCAATATAGAAACTACCTCGTTGCTGTAGACACCATACGAGATCTGAAGTATGTTCCTGAGTATTAATAGTAATAAGATTATTAATAATCTACCGTTAGTTTTCTAGCCTTAAAATATGTTTACTATTTACATATGTCAGAGCTCACTATGATTACCTGTGTGTGTTCGTGTATGAGGATGTGAAACGGGTGTACTATAAAATGATTATTGCCGATCATAAAAACAGCGCTGTATTTGCTAATAGTGTTTAAGTGCGAGTAATTACGCACCGATCGCGGATTGAACATCCTCGAACTTTCAGATTGCCAAGTCGAGACCACACACATTTAGTAACTGTGAGAGCTAAATGATGTCGACGAAATGCCTAAGTTGCTATAAAATATCGTCCGGCCAAATAACGATGCGAAACCAAAAGGAGAGACTGAAATCGACAAAAAGAAAAACAAAGATTTCACATTAAGTTGCGATTATCCTATTGCAGATTTATGCTCGATGGTCGGTATTTGTCGCGATCATTGCACGACCTCAACAACATCGCACAGAAGTATAGGTGAAGCGATATGTACGAAATGCGAATAAAAAAAATTCATGATACAGTATGCTTATATTTCTGAGATGGAATGAAAAAGTTGTACGGTTGATAATTCGACTAACGTTGACGCTGGAACTGGCTTAGTTATCGAAGCTGACGTGATTTACCCGAAGTCATCGTCGACGTTCCCTTAATACATTTTTTAACATTGTTTTATTTTCCCGGCGTCTACAACAGTATGGGACCAACGACCTTCAATGCTACCCTAATCTAATATTATCATAATGTAAACTTATGCAACGTATACTAACTCATATTTCCAATGAATCTCAAATGAGCCTTCTTAGAGTGCCATTTAAGACTAATATCGCCTCATAGTAAGAACTCAAGAAGAAAGAGTTTGGAAGACAAATCCGACTACAATTGTCGGCTCTTTGGTTAGCAACTAGCAAGTTGCCAGTGGTACACAGATTATTGAGAGTGCTCAAAAATGTACAATCTCCTTTGCCATTTCAAAGACGAATGAATCAGGTGAATGCCTGATCATGCTCTGTCTACTCAAGAAAACACTTTGAAAGTGCTTTTGTTTTTCATTGAGCTCTAAACAAATTAACTGTGAGTGGGATTTTGTACCTGACTGGGTGATTGCAGCGTTACGTAGGTGATTACCCTATCATATCCCGTCGTGATTTAATTAATCCATCCTGCTTTTATGGTTGCTATTTGCTGCCAATATTACACTACGGCCATTGCGCTTATTGTGTCGTTTATATTTGCGCCGTGGCGGACTGCTATTTTTCATGAATGCCCTATGGGCCGTTGGTGGCCACCTGATGCTGCTGTCTTCTTTCAGCTATTTTAGGTAAATGCTCAACTGGATCTGCTGATGGTATCTGCGAAAGATGTAACAGAGCCGGCTCCCGCTAAATGGCTTGGTCGGCAATCAAATTTGTAATCGATTTTTCCCCGTCAGCCTCACACCTCCTCATCCCAATTGAAGGCTTTTAATATGTTCGTGCTGTCAATGATAATAACGAATATTCAAGTCCAACATAAAAAATAAACATCGTATAAAATATAGAAGAATCGGGGCAGGAAAGCATCGCTGCTAGACAATATTTATGTGTTTGTGGTAGGCATTGTGCCATAGAAAAAGGGGTCACAAAACGATTTTTCTCAGGGCTGACCATCAGCCAATATTTAACGTTCACGGCAGCGCTTTTTGCATTATCTCGTAGGACGCACTTCATAAATATAAATGTGCAACGGTGGGGCTTGAACCCGTGCAACTAGGTGTCTCCTCCGGTCGCAAGGCGCACCGAATGCACCAAGCCACCTAGCTCGACCACAAAATGATAGCAGAGCTGTAATTCGTCGATCATAATTTTCGATTTGCTTAGCCGAAGCGGGCACAAGCGTCAACGAGGGGCCGACTTGTTAGATGAGGTGAGGAATAACCTGATCTATATCGGTAACCATCGAAGAATACCTTTGTAGTTACTGTTGTGCCATGCACAAAAGTCACAAATCGAGTTGAAAAAAATATAGTACACGATAAACAAATTACGTATTAAAAACTATGTAAACTGAAACTTTGTTATTCGTGTTCTCATTTGATTACTAAACGCCTGCTCCTTATATTAAACTGCAGAGATGGGGAAAATTGACAGTATGCGCTATGACTCATTGAATTAAGTAAGCTTACAATAAAAATGCATATAGAAGCTTAAGACCTCAATCAACGGGGCAAGAACGCAGTTTTCTAGGCCTTTTTATGAATGTAAAACGTTTGGGTAAATCAAGCAGATCAGTTCAATAAGATTAGATAAAATGTTTTCTACGTACGTCTCAACGTCGATTTTTGAGCAATGAAGTCGGTGTTTACGGACATGCATTAAGCTAAAACGCGTCAAATTGTTCTACTGCATATATTGAGACAACCTTGCGGTTGACTGCCTTTAAATTTATACTTTAACCTTACCTCTGAAACATATACTGACTTATTTTCGGTTGGTTAATGATAAAAAATAAACAATATTATTGAGGTGAGTGAAGATCATTAGTGGATTCTCGGCGGGGGAAACATGGGGCAGAAATATTAATGGCTCAATGTAAAATTGATTTTAAAGCAGACATTTCTGTACCTTCAGCGTGCACGAATTCACATTTTGGCGTTTTTGCCTACCTCGCCCTCTGACACTGTTGTATTGATTAAATAACGAACCAAAATGTAAGGAATTATTTGAAAAATAAGAGCGTATTCAGTGAAAAGTTTGATCAATTAATCAAAGGTATTTGTTGTATTAAAAACAAGGCAAGATGGATATAGAACCCTGATTCGGATAAAGTTGGTGACCATGGTTAACAGTGCGTTACTGGAGTGCATACGCGGTCCAGTTATCAACAAGAGGTATACTTTCTATACCCATCTACAGATAAGACAGTAATATTAGCTTGCCAATGTTTCACCGTTTCAAAACAGGGGCAGCAATTTAGTTTCGCCAGTACTAGAAATGTCCCCTGACCTTCCGGAAAAAAGCCTTCCTGAAAGTACCTTCCTGTGAAGCGAGGCCCGCATAAGCGTGTCCCAGCCAAATTACATCGTTTACACGCATATGCGTGATAGCGTTAATGAGCTGTGTAGATATATTGGTATGTCACCATGTTTAATAACTGAGCTAATCAGTTACATTTTGTATCCATTACGCAGATGCAACACGATCAGCTGAGTGACCCAGTCACGGGGTTACCCTCCTGGTCGAGAAATGTGCCATCGGTTTTCGGTATTTTTTTCCAGCTTCACACAAACGAACTGCCACAGTGAAGCGAATGGACAGCTGTATCATGCGATTATACGAAACATCATTGGATCCGTTCATGGGCTAATATTCACTTTACAACACACGCATATAACACGGCCGTCAGGAATCACCATATGCCCCGACAATAGCACTCCCATAGCTTACACATTGCATTCATTCATAAGTCATCCTTATTAACCGCTTATTTTTTCTTCTGTAGGCATTTTGGAATGACAAAAGGGCTTCCAATGATTTTCCTCTGCTTATGAATGCTTTATCTCCCGCTGTCGTATTGCTGATAAAAGCTTCCGAAAACAATTATGCATTTACGCCTCTCGTGATGTTTAACAGGAAAGGAGTTAACTGAGTAAAGTCAAACCGGCGGTTTATTTGCGCTAAACTACGCTATTTTCGACGTTTTCTGTGTTTCTGAAAGCTTCGTTAGACTGTCCAATGGCAACAGATAGGGGAATAAATTTAATAATTGAGACAAGATAAAATTATTAGAAACGACACGAGAATTGCAAATTAACGAATCAAATCAAGTCAACCGCATACGCGATCCCTATACTAATCGCACTAAATAAGAATGCTGTTAGTACGAGCTAGAAAAGCGTAAGTCGGTCCATTACGATTGACGTCAGAACTTCATACACTTTTCTCAATGTCTTTTTGCCTCTTTCACTATTTCGCGTATTTATTATTGCTCTCTCGTATCCGTTAGATTAAACAGAGGCTAATCCGACGGTTTTGTGCGCTAGTCACCACTATGATTGTCACTAATTACTAGTGCTCGTCTTCCATGGGGGTCAACTGATTGGGGATAAAGAATTCTAGATTCTGGGCTTTCTTAGGTGTGTATATTTTGTGACGCGTAGTGTCGTGTTAAAGGCTCATACAGTCTGCATGCGAGGTTTGGACTCGGTGGAGTCGTACCGTGCCTTAGCAGTGCTAACTAATGCTGGCCGAATTCCTAGTTTTCTCGGTCGATGGAAGAACATTACGGGCCTGTCTATCATAGTTTAATTATTCTTATTGTAGTTTATATTCCTTGCATGAGTAAATCGGTACGCCTAAAACAAGCATACGAATCGGAATGATTGAGCCCTTTAAAATTCCTATTGTACAATTTGCGGTTAAACGTTTGAGAAATTGTTACGCGAAGTGCTCCCTTTGGTGCGTTTCTAATTAGCTTATGCATCATATTGTGTTGACTAAACTCTCACTTTACTAACAAGTCAGCGCTTTCTCTGAAGTTAAGATAAGGAAATATCAGAGACGACCAATGTAGCGATTCCCGAAACAAAGAAACAAATTTGAACTGAGGCATCTGCGAATGCTGCTGGTCTCGGGGGCACGGACAATTAATAACCGATTATCCTGACGTCGTCATTCTCACCTTGTATCCACCTAAAACTTTTAATTGAATGTAGGACAGGAAAATAACATGGCACAAATCGAAAACGTATTAGTTTTATGCACGTCATTCACCTACCTCATCAACGGCAGAAAAAGCAGTTGCTAAAGTGTTATGCAATCTTGCGATGTTGTTGTCATGGCTTGATTGAAACATATTGGCTTAGCTAGAAATAGAGGCGTCACGATTACGAGATCTGTAGCACCTTGCGACACCTTTGATCACTACAAAATGCTGTATACTAAGGCCATATTACAAACCAATTCAAAAGCACCGTCCTCGTTAATGTCAAACGGATCACCATTTGATGTACACAAGTGTGTCGTTCTTTGCAAAGGCTGAAACCGCTACGCATATTTTGTAAGGCAGAACCTACGGATATTCAAAAAGGTATGCACCTTGAAAAATCTGTGATTTGAATGGGTGACTTTTACACCGATGATGATTAAAATGCAAGATAGAATAATATCAAATTTATAATGCAAAATGGTTATTCTAAGGTGAAAATTATGAAAAGGTGGCTATTGGCTATCGGAGCACGTCTCTACTTCACACCATCGCAAGCAGGGGTGGGCTAAGTGACAGAACATCAATAGTCGCAAGGACAGATGAGGACGGACTAACAGAAACACGACAAGCAAGCGGCGTTTGTTTTTTGATCGCGCCCAAATCTCAGGAGGATTCACGATAATTTAAGTTTTGCACGAACAACATGTTGTTAACGATATGCAGGTATGCTACATTGCGGAACTTTTGTACTATTCTAGAAGTGCGGTCGACTGTACGCTCTGCAATCTTCTGCTTTATTCATCTTGGGTCTTTGATCTGGTTTATTGCTCAGTTATGATTGAATAGAATGCCATACGTATTTTGCATGACTTAATATGCGTAATTTAGATAAAACACTTTCAAGTTATAAATAACTTTGAAACCAAACTGGACATATTCCAATCTAAATAAACCTTTTTAATCAAAATTGAACATGCTTCAGTCCAAATTGTACCTGTTGAATCCAAATTGGACATGTTTCAGTCTAAATCAGAGTTTTCAATCTATATTAGACATTTTCTAATCCACACATTTGTGCCTATTTAAAAATGCGTTTGCTTTTTATCCAATATACTGTCCAATCTAGTTAGGAATCGATTTAATTTGAAAAGGAGGTGCGTGTGTACGCACGTCAGACGTTACTGAAATGCACAAGTCGCTACAAACAACCTATATGGATCGATTAAAAGCGCCAAATAAACATTTAGTCAAATTGAAATTGTCAAGGGTACGCTAGGATCCTATTTCAATGAAATTCCAATTTAGAGTGCTTCGCTACGCGAAGTACCACATTATCAGAGTGTAAAAGTTAAAAGTCAAATGTTCAAGTAGGCTTGCTTCAAGAAGGCACTGTAAAAGATAAGGTGAATGTGCTCTACTACTCGCGAAAATAGAGTATACGTATGAGTAGTAACGACCTTATGAAAAATACCTTCTGTTCACGAGGATGAATGCGAGTTGAGGTAAACACCATTAGTATTGTTTGCCGTATCTGTTGATTGTTTTTGATGTTCCACACAGGAAGAACATCACTCTGTATGGTAACACATGTCTCGAAAATAAAAATGGGAGCCTCCAGCTGGCATTCAGTGAAATACTTATGTATTTGGACCTAATGACGTAACCTGCTCCAATCCTTTGGGTAGTCTTAGGTGCGTGCGAAATTCACGACGCTGGTAATGGGCACAGGGACGAGTACTGTTTGCGAGTGAAGATGATTAGCGATTTTAGAAAGCATGTACTATTTTTACTAGTTACTGGCCACAAGGAAACCAATGAAGACAGAGATGCCATTGGTAAAGAAAAGTGTCATCGAAAAGACCGGCATGTCAATACTTGCTTAGCTGTTCCCGACTGCATGACCGCGAGGGTCCCGCGAATTACGGCGTCGTTTCGAAATCGTTTACTACCTTAATCCACCAAGATAGCGTGTGGAGCGGCCAGCTTTGTTAAAGATAAACAAACTTATGCAAATAGAAACCGGTGTGTACATTCAAAGTGGTCCAGTAGGAACTTGACGAGAAAGGGACTCCACTGAGATGGGAGTTCAGATATAGGAGAGCCTACCTAATTAATATCAGACATTGCAGATAAAGAGTACAACTATCTCTTCGGTTTAACAATTGATTCATTGACAAATACAGATAGAGGCCAGATAAAAATGAGCGCAAGGAAATGCGCCTTAAGAACTCGATTATGTACCGAAGTTTCAACTGTGCCAGTCTGCATTCCAGATACAGGTCGAAAGTAATTGCCTCACTGTTTACAGCTGTCTTTGCCATTACTGAAAATCTTAGTGCAAAAAATCCATGCGAATGTTTCGTGCAAACGCTCAAAAAA
>MNPL01009225.1:0-23500 GCA_002081605.1 Tropilaelaps mercedesae | reverse complement strand
ATATATATATATATATATAATGATGTAATGTAACACACTGAAATAATATATATATATATATATATATATATATATATGACACCCACGAGGCATAGAGAGAAATGTCTCGTCGCTCTCGTTCTTGCGACAAGTACGGAGGTCATAATAGCGTACGACCATACGGTGGCGTCCTAAATTATGACCACATTATGGCGATGGCGATTTCCATCGCCAAGGCAAAGTGCTGCTCTATGCACGAAGTAGGCTTAAACTATGGCCGTCGTAGCTTCCCCTTGCCTTATCAACTACTGGTCGGCAACAGCGATTGGTATCGTCTGTCCTCAACAAATAGCGACTCCCCTTTGAGAGTGTTTACAGGGCACCTCTAGGAAACCCGCTGTTTAATCATGACCGCCTTGGCTTTGCCAATGCTTTCAAAAGAGCATCGAGCGCCTTAAGTGACGCCATAAATAACGAGACCAATGGCGTAGTGTAGAAGGTCAACCTGCACCGAATCCCTTGTACCCACTAACTGGATATATTACTGAGTAGCAAAAAGGATGTCAAAAAGCCAGATTAATTACAATACGAGTGGTTACGAGTGAAGGGTTCAACGTAGCTGCTTTGCCCCCGAATTTGACGTAGTCGTCTTAGAAAAAGGTGTGAATAATATATAAATGCACTACGACTTCTGGGAACGTGACGAGGACTCTCACCTTAGGTGCTCCGTAAAAGCCGGTCGAATATCAACGAACACAGCATAGAGGAACTGTTTAAATATTTCTAACTACTGCCACACTCCGTATCGTGGCTAATAGCACCTGACAGGCTGACCATTGCAGGTTTTCCTGGACAAAAGCCATGTGCTGTTTTGGCTATAGCTTCACGATTTCCCAAAAAGTGATTATGGAGAGTTCTCAAGCTCGTCGATAGCTGCTTGTACTGAGAGCTTCTTTGTGGATATTCCCCGCCAGAAGCTTGGTTCCTCAGTATCATCCTCACACTTTGAAGAAATAGTTCAAACTGTGCGTTGCATACTTTTTATTATGAGTATGGAGCGAGCAATCCATACATCTGGCTTGACGACAGTTAAAGAACAGGGCCGAGTCCCGTCTTTGAAGGAACCTAGCGCGCTTCTCTGTAAATGCGTCGCAACCGTCCTTTGAGTATGACGCATCCTTGGATGCATACGGACATGTATAACGCGCAATAATTTAATTCACCTGTTATCAAAACATATTAGGCTTGACCTGGACATACATGTCCCTTAGGCATGCTGTTCTTGAATTATCTTTTTGTATTTTAGCACTATTAGTTTCATTAGCACTATTGGTACTAACGGCTTTTTTCCGGCACTTGTAGCGGTGACATTTCACTAAGCGCAGCAGGCAGACCGCCATTCGTGGCTACTCGCCTCGGAGGAATCTACGGTTTCCGTAAAGAATACCTCGGCCGCTACGTTGACACTTACCTGGGTATACCATACGCTCAACCGCCACTTGGACCCCTTCGATTGAAAGCACCGGAACCCACGTATGCCTGGGAGACGCCGATAAATGCTACTTCGTTTGGCGCCTCATGTAGACAGTGGACGGACGCATGGCCTGTACATCTTACGCGAGGCGCTAGTTCTTGCTCTGAAGACTGTCTTTATCTGAACATTTGGACGCCTTCAGAAAAGAGCGATCGAAAACGGCCGGTCATGGTAAGAATGCTGCATGCTCTTTATTATATGTGCAGGTCAATATGGTAAACTCAACACAGGTGGGTCGGCAGTAGCGCTTCGAAAAGGCACACACTGAAAGGAGCACCATTTAAAGCTCATCCGTGTCATTAACTATCATGTCATATACAGTGAAGCGCGGCATCAGAAATACCCATGCTATCCATCATATCGAAGGCCCATGTGTTACCTTATGGATTTCGCGTTGATATCTAGCACGTTAAGAAATACAGACCCCTTTGGAGACCTTCCTCTTTTTATGCTCGGGACTGCTTCGTACAGTTAAGTGAGCGCTCGTTGATGTATGATTACTTGATTTCGGCAAACGGCCTTGGGGACATTAGACGTCATATTTCTCGACAGTCTAAGGTAGTGTTATAAGTTCGTGTAAGCTTAAACCAATCGGTATAGAAGGGCCATATAGACACAGATCTCGTATCACTAAAAGGTAAAGGCTGCATTGTGCGCTATTCACACTGATTTTGGATGTACCATAGAGGACACGCAGTAAAAATCATCACACGTGACGTTGCCCTTGAGGGTGTGTTTTTCGCTTGACATTCCCTGCGGGAATAGTCTGTTATAGGACACTATCGTCTAAATGACAAGTTGACACACCTCGTACTGGGGCCATTATTAGTTATGCCAAAAATACTATTGAATTTTACGATACGTGTCTTCACAGCATACCAGCATTACATACACCGCCAGCTGGCTTGTTACGGATTTAGGTCGTAATTAAATGGAAATGTGCGGTATATATTCAACCGTAATCCGCTAAATGCAAAGACAACTTCACTGGCTGCCAAAAGTAATGAGAATTCGTCATCAAATAGCAGCTCGTATAATTTGTCAGATTTCGGCATGTCTTTGATTATGCCTGTGTTACCTATAAACGAAGAGTGTGGAGATATGCGCCTTGATCGGAGCGAATGAATTATAATACCATTGGCGTACAGTAAAAGTGATCATGTGGGGAGCATTCTGCGTTCGTACTATCGCCATCTCTTAGTTCGAAATGCAGGTTATGGCAGAACCATGTGAATAAACGGAGGTTGTACGCGTTTTTCCATTCATACGTGCTCCCCCAATAAATAGCACCTCTGAAATTTGGCTTATTTCAAAATACCTGTCCTGTACGTGTTCCTAATACCGACTGTGTAGTTTTCTGACATGAAAAATTCCCAAATGCATAAGAGCGGGAGGGTTGAGGAAATTCGAGAACAACTTCAAGTTCATATCCACGAGAATATATGCAAATATTAGGAAAAAGTCGAGAAGGAAGCTGAGGCAAAAGAGGGCGCCGAAAAGGAACCGAAGAGCGGGAGTCACTGAATGTGGGGTGTATATTTTATTCGCTATAGGGCTCTCTCCGCTTAAGGTCTGTTGGATCAAGAATTCGTTTTGCTGCAAAGTTTTTGGGGAAAGTGTTCAGACAGATATCAACCTTTGTTCCGTCTTTTCCCCAAAGAAGATCGGCTGCGGTACCCTGTTGTGACGTAAGGACAATGCATATGTCACGATGAGTACATTAGAGTTACCGGGGCGCACTGTGCACATTCACCTTCTTGAACGTTGAATTTCTTATACACTACAGCGCGTAATAAATCTGTAAAGACGTGTCAATGTCAAATTACATGTTATTATAGCATAGCAGAGGAGACAATACTTGTTCTTCTTAATGCTTTCTAATTCTATTCGCGTGTATTATTAGTTTGTATGCTGTATCGTTTTAGTAGAACTATCCAAGACAAGCTCTAAAAGGACGAAAAAAGCGAAGCCGTAATGAAGAGAGATGCTCCACTGCGATTTTGCGGCCTCCACCACAAGAATATTTTCAACATCAACCAGCGCGAATGATAATCCATTTCTGTTTCGAAATATAAATTAAACATAAACCACTCACAATGACAGAATATACACTGTCGAAGGAGCAAGCGAGCTCAAATCCGAAATCTTGCGGCGTCTACATTCATACAACCCACTAGCACTTTTGGTTGAATAGAAAGCTGTGTACCGCTTCTAAAACAATTGTTGCTTGTAGACCGCCTGTGGATAAACTTTAACTGAATAATTTGGCAATTCTTACGTTCAAGATGGTTCTCATTTAAGGCTCAACTATTTTCGCCATGGCATTCCTAGTTATCAAAAAATTTAGCCCTCACCAACAAGCCTTGAGAAACTTTTCATCGTCACAGCGTCCAATTGCCAAGCTCTTGCGCTTCCTTGTCTGTAGTCAGGGATTCGCTCCCCATGAAATTTGTTTAAATACTTTAATTCTGTTATCCTTATAAAATGTGAGTTAATGACTATATTCCGGCTTAAAAAATGTAAATTACAATGCCTATAGAGCTAAACGCGCTTAACTGTGAATCGTCCAGTGTACCTTGGCGACTTTCTTAAACTTCGGATACTCCGTAAAGCCTGGTTGAAGCAAAAGGGGAGTCACACATCTGAAGTTAGACGCTTCGTTCTCAACTGGTGTAAATAGACCGTATTATAATTTAAACAAATGGTTAGAAGCAGAGGGCCTACACACAGCAGCTTATTCGAGACTAACCGCAGCATGCAATTACGTTATTTACCTCTTAAACCATTAGCTAGCAGGTCTATAATTGCTTAGTATACGGTGAGAATAGCCTAGAGTGACAAAAGCTAGGATTTATTCCATTCTTAGATGGATTTAAACTCAGAAGTTCATCACGTTTCCTACAATTGGGGAACGAGTAAATCATACGCTTTGATTGTCGTCGAAATCTCCGTACAGATTTTAATTGTGTTAAGCCTTAGCATATTACATTGGCGTTTTCTCCACACATCACGCGCTGTGAGCTGGCGTCTCCATGTGGCACCTGACTAAGGTCACCCAGCGCAGCGATACTAAAGAACATGAGAACTTTCGAACAAAGTACGGGAACAGAAGGCGGTCTGTGAGGTACCCCACTCCACCGTCCGTGTGTGTACGTGATCATTATTCATCAGGGTCTACCATCTCTCTTGTTACTCTACACTTTCCAAGACTGGGAGCCGAGCGGAAAAGGAACAGCATCCGCCTGCGGAAGTATACGTCACAGAAGCTCCACCTTTTTTAATGAGTCGATAGTTCCCCTTCCCACAGTAAATCTGTGTCGAAACTGTCTTTTTCTATTTTTCAAGCATTTTTTTCTATTTTTCTCTTCCATCCGACATCTAAGATTACACTTATTTGCATTCTTCCCCTAGAACGCAGACAGCAAAAAACTGTGCTGGCCTTTTGTTGTTGCCCTCTTCCTGGTAATTAATGGCAGATGTGTAACCAAATGAAAACGGAGACTGGCCGTCCTCAGCAGCCTTGCCGAAAGGATGAGAAGCGTAAGGCCTTTCTTTCAAAGTAACTGAAGTTAGGCCCGTGGCGTAGAAAAGACCTAACCATGGACACACGAAACATCAGCCAGAGGGTGTACACACCTGTTTGAGTGAATGATGGACTCCGGAGTCAGTCGATCTATGACGCTAAACCGAGTATTAAATGACAACTTCGCAAAAATTTTTCCTGCACACGCTTGCCCGCCAGGTGTATATTCACGGCGGGGATTTCGTCTTGGGTTCAGCTTCGTGGCCTGAATACGATGGCGGGCTGATGTCTTCATTTGGAGACGTGATTGTCGCATCAATGAACTATCGCCTGGGAAGACTCGGCTTTCTCGACGCTAAAAGCCGAAGTGCGCCGGGTAATCAGGGTCTGCTTGATCAAAATTTAGCCCTGAATTGGATCCACGACAATATCGCCGCGTTCGGAGGAGACCACGGGCAGGTGAGAGAATGAAGCGCGTTAGTACATCTACGAAAGATAGTGTTGTAATGACTACTATTAAACTACTGGATATGGCAAGCCACTCTGAAGATTGCCGAGCAGTATTTTCCCTGAATCACTAAAGGACAAGACACTTTTAAAGCATTTTTTTCCAATACAGTGTACGGGAGAAATTGTTTCTAGTTTGAAAGCAGCATTGTGCAGAATTCTGTAAGAATCGTGCGTAGCCCTGTCATGTCGGCATCAATGAGTTAGGTGACATTTTCTCCCCTGCAACGATCATTTATGCACCAATCAATCAGTTTCGTCACCTATTATTGTATTTCATAGGCCTGTGCGTACCAATGCACCGTATTTTACCAAAGTGCTTTGGCCTCAAACAAAAATATCAGGCGAATCACCGATGTGTACGACGGAGCCTTGTACACGAATCGTAAAGAATCATTGGCTGATTGAAACATCGTCGATGATAAATAAAATATAGTCTTTTTTCCAAGCGTTCGTATCTGGCGATAGTAGCGCACACGTTTAGCCTGAGCTCAGTATGTTTTTTCATTTCAGGTTACACTGTTTGGGAATGACGCTGGCGCAGCGTCGATTGGCTTGCACATTCTCTCGCCATTGAGCGCCGGTCTTTTCAAGCGAGCCATCCTGCAGAGCGGAAGCGCCTTTTGGAAGCTTCGCCTAACGAAACTCGACATTGGTAAAGCTCACAACAACGTCACACTTATACGCGCACCAAGGATCGTGAGATGGGTACTCAAGGGACAAAAAATCACACGAAATTGATGAATCATACAAAAATGTGCGCTGATTTACCCCAACGCCCATACAACTATCTGAAAGAACCTATACATGCAAACGTTCCCCGCCCACCGCAGCCGACACATTCACAAGGCGACTTCAGTGCGCAAATATCTATTTTGCTCTATGAGATACGTGTACGCATCCAATTATCACAAGGTTATATATATGTGCATATCGAATTATGTCACACGATTACGCAATTGAAGGGTCAATTCGAGAACTATACTCCCTCTTTCGATACAATTATTGCCGTTACATTCGTTACGATATATCTTGTTTTTCCATATTTATAGGTTTGACGCCGGACCTAGCGACTTGTGATGCTTATTAACTGATTCCGTTCTAAAATCCACGTTTCGAATTGGAGTATATTGTTACGTTTATGAGGCATGTTTAATGAGGGACCCCCTCCCATTATGGTGAACATAATCAAAGACATACTGACCAGTAAACAGTATCGACGATTCGTTATTTACCTGTAGAATTGTTGCTGCATGAGGTGCGTGCGCTTTTTACAGTTTGGTTATTTTTTAGTCTTTGATTCGTAGAAGTATACGCTTCACATTATCGCCAGTTGCAAAAATGTAACCGATAAAGCAAGTCTCGGTGTGCAAACAGCCAAAGGCCATACAATAATGCTACGTCCCCACAACCTTAATGTAGTTCACTAGGGATGCGCGAAGGAACTTCAAGCCCAGTGGCTGCTAAAAAATCCCGTCCGAACAATATTTAAGCTCTGTTGCTCCCTTACATGAAGCGTTATTTTTGCGGGCTGCTGTCTAGCTAATGGTACAGCTGAGTCCTGCACCGCTCGCTGAAGTCGTGTCACGCACTTCGAACCATAATTAGACGTTCGCCGTATTAACTTTGCTGGCTAGTAACAAGATTATAAAGAGCTTGGTCGAGAAGGACCTTTTAAGGCTGCTACATATAGCGTGTTCAGGCTGGGTGACAAAATTGTGAGATATTCAATTATTATAGTTTCGAAATCTCGATTTGCGTAACTTCCGTCAAGGTTCCCTATGTCTTCGTGGAAGTAGGCTAGCCGACAGCCACGGAACGCGCGGCAATCTGCGCGAGCGTAAAGGAGCAATACGGGTTCAGCCTTACGAAATCCTCTTTCCCTGAGAACTAGCACGAAATATCGGATAAGGACTTATGCCGTGCTGCTAACATAAGCAATTGCTACGTTTCGCCTATCTTGTTTGCCTCTGGCTAGATAAAAGTGCATTGCCGCTTTTGAACCTTGGGTCAGGTTGGGAACATGAAAGCTATGCGCAGCGTCCTATGTGGCTGGTTTTCGCTGTGAAAGGTCGGCGCTCCACTGCGTCAGATAAGAGGATACGGTTTCCTCTCGTATTTTTGCGTTGGCTCTTCCGCCGTTACCACAGTATCAAGCACCTGGCCCGCCGAGCGGAGTGTACGGGGCGCAGTTCAGTCACAGCGAAAGCCTTTAGTCACCTCTCAGATCCAACGACTCAAGCAACCACGAAGTCACGCTCACAAAGGCTTCGTTAACTGGCAGAAATTACTTAAGTGGGCGAGTGGGGAGGCTATGCACCTGAAAACGTAAGACATAGCCTGCTTTGTGCTTCTCCAAAGCCTTTCCCTACCATTAATTTGCTGTTTGTGTAGCCGTGTAGGATAGACTGAGGTAACGGCTAGTTTTGAAGTCTTTATTCCTGCAGAACGCGCATGTCGATCGTGAAGTTGCGAATAATCTATGGTTGAATAGGCAGAGCACACGTCGCTTGAATCCGTTTCAATCCGTTTCACCTACGTGTTTGCTCCGGTCGCAAGGCCCACACGAATGCACCAAGCCACCAAGCTCGACGAGTAGCTCCGAATCTAAAACAGTATGACGCAGCTCTAGGTAGATTCTGTCTCTTAGCTGGCGACGGAGTTGACAGTGTGCTGTAGGTAAATTGTCAGGTTCTGCAATCGTTTTATAATTTAGTTTTATGAGATTACTGTACGATTTTGCCCACGCTTTTATGTATGAAACTTGTTCAAAGCTATGTAGTGAGGTCCATTTATTCGACTATAAGTCAAACACTAGTACCTAGCCAATCGAAATAATTTTCAAAAGAGCTTAACGGCTAGTATATTACCGAGCAGCAATGAGCCACTTTAAAGAAATTTTAGTTAAAAATAAAATCAAAGAAGATACTTAGTACAATACGAACAGACAGACTTAGTAATCACAACAAGGTAGCAAATGCGAGGACTCTACCAAGTTTTTAATGCACTTCGAAGTTTAGTACATCCGAACTGTAATTACCGACCATTGGTTGAAATAAAATGATTTTCTACCAAGACGTTGTAAATCAAGTCAATCGCCATACGATTTCGCGAATGAGAAGGCAAAATGCTCGCCAGAAAAGCAATAACACAATGATAGCCTAGGATTACCGGACATTCGTGGCTTTGTAAGTAGTTAAGGATGAAGCTGATTGACTAGCTGAGGGGCTAGCTGATGTCTCATATCGACCAGTGTGCGGATATTAGATATTACATTACCAGCACCATAATGCCGCCTTCAGCGTTGCAATATCATCGTCTCATCACCGACATACTTAGCTTCTAGAAAGCTGAAAAAATTTATATGCGATTCGCTTGCAACTGGTGCGAAATTAAAGAATTGACTTCGGCCGACATTGATTGTAAGCGGTTAGTCACTATGATCGTCGAAAAACAACAGTTGAAACAAGATTGAAAGACGGCCTACTCAGGGTTCGCGGAGTAGCCTTTGCAACGGCGTTTTACCATTGAGAGATTCTGTTTCTAAACTATTTTTAGGGTGGCTTGAAACAGTGATCACATAGTCGATACCACTCCGTAGATGTATGTAATCCGAGAAGTCAGATTGACCGAAAGAAAAACAAACATTTTGTTATGCGCAACGCCCTGACCCATTCATTTTCATGTGGCCACGGTTCGATTGTGCCCTTTCAGTTTTTTTCTGTGACGGATTTCGTCCGTTCCCTTTTGCTAAAATAATTACCTAAACCTTTTTCGGGTGCAGTCAATGGACGTTGGCCGTGTGGCCATTGAAGTCAACAGTCAGAGCATCAACGGATGCGGGGGGTTTGATAATAATTTTTAATCGATATACCTTCACTTCCTAGTGCATTCAAATGGTGCGTTTGCCATTTCTAGCCAACGAGTTGATGGCACAGGGGGGAACTCGTCCCATTGATGAGGCTTAAAATTTGGAAATCCCAAGGTTTGAACTCCAGCTGAGTCAAAATATTTTCTTGGAATATATTTAGTCTTCAATATAACCTTGCACTGTAGTTTGAGGAGCCTGGATCATACTTACACTTCTTACCATTAACGTATTCAAATTGGTTTTTTCCGTGCCATATTCCCATGCGATGGTTTTAAGCCGATAGTATTGAAGCTCACACTACAGTGACGTTGCGATGCACTATCCACTGAATACTAAAACCTTTTTAGTTCTCCCCGATTGGCCTAAAACTTGTTTTTACACTGCTTTGAAAGTTAAAGGATCTCAAGGTACGGAAATAAAATGTTTTTGGGGCTGAATGTGCCTACGTCTCGTTTCACGGCACACCTTCCTGCTACCATAAATCAGCTTTTCCTAAAAAGCCTCCTTAAAAAAGTTTATCCTATTTGATGCAGATATTGGTAGGTGTACTGTGATTAGATGATAGACCCTCTCTCTCGCTTTTATTAGCGAAAACGCTTCCAGAACACTTCATCTCAGTACAATCGGAGCCACAAGATCTACAGAATAGGGAAGCAAACACCCTCTGTGCCCTCCGCAGCATAGCCTTATTCTCCTTTGAACTTTTCACCCTTGACCAAATCGAGTTCGAGCAAGCAACGCTAGCGCCCCTTCTTGTTCTCAGTCGACTTCTTGTCTAAGGCATCATTTTACTCATTTACTTAGACTTCCTCTAAAGAGGCTTTATCAAAAAAGCGCGAGGTTTCCGTCAGGTTCTAGTCCATTTGTACTTCCAGATGTCTAATAAGGTAATAGGCAGCGATCCTCATACTGAGAAGGATGGAGGGAAATAGGCGTAGGTTGCTCCTCACGTGACGCACGTGAGCTCCTTAAACCAGAGGCTTTAGAGAATAAGGCTGGCCGACGACACTCTAAATCGGAATTCGCTACAAGTGAGGTGACAATCGAATGCTTCAATATTTTGTTTGAGAAACGAGCAAAAGGGATCCACGCCACAGAACTGTCCCTCCAACAAACCAAACGAAAAACGACCAGAAAGCGCTGCCAAGTGCATTGCACGTTTTCGCCCCAACTTTAAAATCAAAATGCCCCTTTGGTACCGTTCAAATGGAAAAAAGGCTAAATAACAAGCGGGAAGGACACGAGCATGAGTAGATGAAAAGGAGAGGCAATGGAAAACAACAGAAGCGCAAAGCCAAACAAAGGCCGGGGGCGGATGTAAACACAGGCCGACAGAAGCTGAGAACCAGCCAAACACCACTAGCAAACAATGAGCATGACTTTTTATCTACGATTTTGCAGGCCGCTATCCACTGGGCACTCAGGGCAGTGGAAAAGTGACTAATTGTTCGGCTTTTCCACGCGAAAGCCGTTTCTCCGATCGAGCCGTTCGACCCCACTGGGACGGCCAAAACCTCAGAAGCTTCGCGCCCGATGATGGAGTATACAGAGGTTAACTATTTTGGATTGTTTGAAGCGTACCTACTGAAAGCCCGGGAAATTATTAGCTTAGACCAAACTTACACCGCGGGTCTAATCGTCGTAGAGGTTAAAAAGATTGGCCACATCGCTAAACACAGAGCCAGGGTTTTAGAGCAACCACTAACGGTGCCATGCCAAGAGAGTTGAAAATTGACATTTACCTTAATTGGGGACATTTAGGTGCGAGTACCGCTAAATAAGATCAAATTACATCTCGAGGTTTGATCTAAACCTCGTTATATCACTTTGCAAATCGACAAGGCACTAAAGAGTACTTACGTTGTTACGATATACTTATTTTGATATACGATATTTTCATGGACACATTAAATATCAGATCAAGGGGTTGCGCTATAGCGGTCAACAAATATCACACCTACAATACTGCCTGTTCTTGTTACCGTTGCAAAGGGGCATACCAAACGTTTATCTTTCACGCGCTCTTTATTCTAACTCTTCTTCCAATTCTGGTTCGTGCATGATGCTTGCCGTTCGTCCACCTGAGGCTCGTACGACAGGCCTGGATTATGGAGAGATTTCGGCAGCTCGCGGTGTGGACGACACAGCTGGGCTACTCGGCCCCAGTTATGATAACGATTTCCTACCACTCAACCCGCATATGTCCGCTGCTATGGGACTTTTCAACGATGTACAAGTACTTATTGGTAAGGTAGACTTTTTCGTTGTTTCTACAAAAACTTGGGGTCGCGATTATCTCCTGTTCATAATTTACCTTGCTCTTCGTCCTCACTCGCGATCATTGTGTTTGTTAGTAATGTATACAAAATATCACAGCGTATTAAACTTCTATACCTTTTCTTACACCTGTTAGAGCTAGTTTCCGTGTAAAATAGTTCTCCAGATGACAGATCCAACAAAACGGGGCTTGAAATATTTTCTCATCGCCTAGGCTAGTTTTTATTCCAAAAGATTTCGTGGTAAAGGTGCTCACTGATTGAAAAAAAAACCGATGAGTAGTTTCTCGAAAAACGCCTGTTTCAAGCTTAAATAGACGAGAAAACAGCTCAAAGACACGAAACGAAAAAAGCAAGAAGGTGACATAGGTTAACGAGGTGTGTCACAGCTAACGATGACTATGAATAAGCGGGCATCATGTGCACAATGTAACGACGAAATTTTAGATAGTCATCATCAATTCTACAAGTCTTCTTAGCTCATACCTACTATGACAGGCTCGAACGATAATGAAGGTGCGTGGGAGTTCATGCGAGCGCATCATTGGAAGAACTTCACCGACGCCGAACATTACAAGGCCATCAACTTGCTCAAATTCATCAAGAACTTCTTCGAAGAGTTTCGCTTCAGAAGTCTTATAGGTAAGCGCTGCTTTTCGCTTCCACTGTTGTGATGATTGTAAGGACAGTCGAAGGCGAGTGTACGGTGAATTATTGGGTCGAGCGTCCTCTTCTCTGAAGCCTGTTAGGTTCCGGCATCGCTGTTAGGTGCCTGAGAAAGTTGAGCAGGTACGTTGTCGCCACCAAGGCCGACACAATAGGTAATGCTTATTTGATGGCTCTGCACCAATTGATTGACACCAGACCGATCGCTAACAATAAAATATTGCACACTATAAGTCATCAGTAAATTTGAGCTACCCTTATTGCCTTTACGGTGCATCGGCTGCCGACGCTGACGATATGTGACGGAGATTCAAGATCTAAAGGCAAGAGATAAATGAGTTGGGAAAAACGAGGGATAAAACCTTGTACAAATGAGTTTAGAATTCCTTTTCAAATACAACGCTTGTTTTGTGTCATTAAAATTGGTTCAGTGTTTTGTGTTCAAAACGTACTGCTGTGTTGACGAGGCCTGCCAAGTAAGGTTGGTTTTTCAACCGAATTAAGTAGCTGGATTATTACACCGAGGTCGCGCTAGCAGATATACTGATGCAGGCCAAATTCTTCATGGCATCGCTTTGGTGTAGGGACAGATCAATGCAGATGCCGCCCCCTTGTTTGATTCATTACAGAGGATCTTGATATCTACACAATGGAGGGGATGGCACGTGATAATCTTGATGATTACTCCGAAATTTAGCTACAGTCAGTTAGGGTATTTCAATTCAGCCGTATGCAGTAACCAGCTTTGAATAACTAAAATGTCGATGCGGTTCCATGCCAAAAAACACGAGTCATGCGCATTTGATTCTAAGACTATGAAAAAGACGAAATATTTGGGCTAAGAGAAGACGATGTTCGACCGGGAAGTGAGTCCGCTTCGTCTATCGACTGGGCAGTAACGTCCTTCGCTAGTAATACCAACAACATTACTAATATTAGCGCTTTTATAAGATACGTGTGTTGGACCTTTACAGACGTTCCTATTACTATAATGTTTTCTTTGGTCGGTAGCTTCGACCGGAGTGGCCATCAAGTGTCATTATAATCAAATCAAAGTCTGTCTAGTAACTACTCCTTATCCTCCAGTGACCACACATAACCTCATTTTCCTGTGGAGTTTCTCACTCGCTACATGCCTGTTCTCGAGAGAGAGTTGTTTAACGGAATTGACGAACGGAATTTTTCCACACGCTGTTCTAATGACATTCCCATATGAGGGAAGGAGGAGTGTAGCACACCCCATATTTTAAAGAACCCGTCGCTTGAGGGCCTTGTAGTCCCGTCAATGCCTGCGCCAGCCAAGACTCATGCCAGGCGCCCAGAAAGCGCTTCTTAGGTCTTGGCATGGGCCGCCAAAATCACCACAGGGCTTTCGACCAATCGTTCATTACAACGACAACGGAAGGCTCGAAAACCTTTGAATAAGGGGATAAGTATGCTGTTTCCATTGGATCACCCAGTTTGCGCCAGTCATGACAGTGGCCTGAATTTTAACCCTATGGCCTGAATGGCTATGCGTTCATGTCCAAATTAGGTCGATAGCGGGCACATTTCTGGCAACAACAGGCTCAGCGACAGCGAAATCGAAGTAAGCGAGAAAAAGTTAACTTTTCGAAAGATGTGCTGGTGGTGAAAGGTTTTTTCCTCTTAGAGGACGACGTTTAATGCTAGTTCTATGCCAACGCGCTTGGAAACATTTAGGCATCGTTTCCAGGAGCGACGTTTTGCGCCCTGTTATATTGATATACCGGACCAGTTGCGCGTACGAAACAGAAGTGATCTATATGCGGTAGCCAGAAAAATGTATGGGGTGTCTACCGTTTGCTCCGTGGCCCTTGGTCGGACCAAGGCACAGTGAGGTCTAATGGTTTGATGCATTCTGCTCCATTTCTAACAATTCCCTGTCTGTCATACGGTCCGAATAAATTGTCATTTTTGGACAATTAGCCTACGGCCGGAAACACTCAATAGGAAACGACGAAAATATTTCCCAAAACCAATATTTCGAACATCTGTTGACATCGAAATCAGCCAGTGGTCATAAGTATCTATTAACCGATAGCTTCTCATAAGGGGTATTGATGAGTAGATATATTTTATAAATATGTCATGTACGAGTTCGCTCCGCTGTTTGATGCTGTTTTCCATCTCATCCAATACTATTTATTTGTCTTTACGTAGCCTACCTCACGGCGAGGTGAAGAATTGCATTTTGCCTCGGAATGTGTTTACATCGTTGCTAGCTATCAGACGTATGCTGAGCAATCTAACGGCAATAGCATGTCATGAGCTCTCAATTCACTTACTTGTTAATTTGTACTTATAAGATACGAATGTGTGTATGGGCTACTGCGGGGAACAGTAACGCTTTAGCTTCTGTTCTTCCCATATCATTCGCACGAAATAGTTTTACACCCTGCAGTTCTCATCTGACACGTTGGTTTGCTGTGTGTCTATAAATAAAGCCCTAGCTCAATTCAATTGTAGGATGGTTGCAAAAAAACAAGATCGAGTACTCGTGTAAATGACTTTGGTAGATGATACACGACAATTCTACTTTTTTTTTTATCTAAATACTAGTTGTAATCTTCTGTAAAACTCTTGGCGCTCATGCTGTGCGCCTAAAGCACAGGTCTCAGTAACAGCCCTAGGTTTAAGGCGAATGGAAAACTAGATTACAACAGTAACAGTAGTCATAGCTGGCATAGTCGCTGTGTGTACTTCAAGCTCTGCATATTTGCACCGGAGCGGTGAGCGAGTCAAAACTATAAAGCCGGCTCTCGGGTATTGAGAGCCGGCTTGAGAGTAGACAGACAACAAACGATTGCTGACTGAACGCGGCTATTTTAAAATGTATGCATATGCAGCACGTATTATACCAGTTTGTCACATGCATTATTCGTTTGATATATTTATTTTCTAATTTCATATCGTTTGTGCATTTATTACTAATAAACATAATAATCGATTGAAGCGTAACGGTGTTACAGTTTGATGTTCTCTTACACTACTTAAATAGCTGTCCATGAAGTTGAGCGGATGTTACCTTTAGTGCTTTTTACTTTAGTACTTTTAACTGCGGGCACCTTCTTCGTCTTCTTGAACGTTGCGTTGGTACATATAGTTAATACATTTCGTTGCCGAGAGCGTACCTTCCTCCTCCTGCTTTGATGGTACTACTCTTGACTTGAGTAAGCACATTAAACATTATTGAAGTATTGTGCAATGATACGCATATTATTGTTTTGCACAGAAGCTTGGGAACTGCACCACAAGCGTTCCACGATAAAAAAAGAGATTAGGAATTTAATAGAATAATTTTCTTGACCGAATTACGGATAATCTCAGAACCCGATATGTGTGCGTTGCTCCTGCGAGACCTTTGGTTCACTTTTCGTCTTTTATCCTAAATATTCCAATGACTCAAAACATAGTAGATAGATTTTTCTCTGTGAATTTGCTTATTCCAATGGGCCGTCATCCTTGAGACGGATTTAGTAGATCTCTGCTCAGCTGTGCTACTCGCACCTAACAACATTGAAAGGCTCATTTGCAATACTGAATCTCTGTATTTATTTCCAATTCGCACATGGACATACGTGGTCCTATGCCGCGGTTGAATACAAACAGGGAAACTCTTAGGATTCATTGTGGTATTTGCTGATCCGCACGTCGTCGCATGTGAGGAACCGACATTGTATTCCGGCCAGAAATGTATATTTCAACTCAAGGGTGTCAAATAGGCCACCCATAACAAAAAAGTTTGGATACCGAAAAATATCTGCTAGACAATGGGACCTCCTCCTATTGAATTCGCCCGTCTGTTTCCAATTTTTTACGAGAAATTCAATTTATGAGGCCGCGCTTTTTCTTATAAATTGGCAAACATTATATTTAAGCTATGCTGCACTCAATTTTTTTTTGTAAACACGAAGTCCACTGTTTTGTGACACCAAATAAGCCCATCCTAAATTTATTCGAACGTTATCCTAAAAGCGTCACAAAACTTTTTTAAAGTTTACTTACATTACAAACACATTTTTATTATCGTATATCGAATGGACGAACGAATTCTTCCATTTAAACGTAATTTTTTCTTCGTTGGTTGGACGAAATTTGCGACAGTTTTTTTTACCGACAAAGATGTCTGTTTTTATTACTGCGCCAGTGTGCGTAAGCTAAACATGGCAAATGTACAAAGTTTTGAATAGACACAATAACGACGTCCTACAGTAATGTGACGCCATTGTAGCTAAACCCTCCACTGTCAACTCATCAAAGAAACCAGCGCCCGCGCTTCGGCACGACCAGTCCGAAGAAACTCTGATGCGCAAAATAGGACAACACTTCGCCCGGCTTGTGTACCCATTTGGAGCTATAGATAGAATGTACACATGTTTAGAGACAGACAATGTGTGGTCGGTTGTAGCCAGTTTGTTGGTGCGACACTCACAAAGCAACTCTTGGCCTTTTTCTGCGGCCATTAATGAACGGCGTTTAATGAATCCAGCGTTTGTGCAATCGGCGACTGCAAAGAAGCTCAACGGTTGACAGGCGCGCGATCATTGCGCAACCTCTGCCGACCTAGGTCTCGACATTGACACGCTTGCTCAAGTCTACCAAAGTGCCCAAGGTCGAGGGTGTGTCCGTCGTGGGCTGACAGCCTCGTACAAAGGACTGAAAAGTTTTTTCCCACTGGTTCTTGTTGGGTCGGCTCAGTTCGATCCCATGCTGAGCGCACAGTGAATATCTGGTAGCGCGTATACGAGCATCTCTCCTCAATGAGGAAACGCTAACTCGGCGCCTCCAAAAGGGATTATTCTGCTTTCAAGTGACGCCAATTATACAGAGGGTTAATTAGGTATGTACAAACAAATCACTTGGACTTTATTACATATCACTTACGAAGAAGCCATTAGAGATTTACATGTGTCGTCCTCAAGCTAAAACGAATGGCCCATAACAATACCGCTGAAAGCCTACATGCAGATGTTTCACAATTTGACAACATCTAAAAATTTCCTTTTTATGCTAAGAACTAAGGACGAGTACCTTCAGATTCTAGAAGCAGCCGAGCTTCGCTCTAATTTCTGCACAGTGTATGCATGTTAAGTCGAGAATAATACATCCAAAAATGTGATTAGATATTGAAGAAAGGAAAGCATAACAAGATTTATCCGCTATTCTGTTGATTCGCCGGATTTACCATAGTGGCCTACGCTACCTACATAGGTTACTACAACACAAATGCGTGTTATACGAAAATTATAATACACTTAGCTGTGGTAACGAGGAGAGCATGTATTTCGCAAAAGGTCAATCCGGATTTTTGAAGGAATACCTCGCAGCTTCCTCAGAGTTTATCTGCGGCATCTTGCTATTTCCAATTTTTAATACGAAATCAGAATATTGTATATTCAAAACTGCGAAATACGTGAATACACCCGCTACTACGTGACCTCAGCGTACAACATGCCATCCACGTGGAGCAGTTGAAATAAATGTGAAATAGTAAATTATACTAGTAACTACACCGTACAACTGCATGCGTGGGCCCAGTAATAATAATGCGGAGTTGTTACCCTAAGCATGCCGTACGCGTAGGTATCGTATTATTTTACTGCTTTTTCACACACCTAACAATTTCGTTGTAGCCTAGTCCCCTTTTGAGCTCGAGCACGTGCGGTACAATTGTTCGGTAGACTTGCACTGATCGTTTCACAATAACGAGTTTAGTTCCCGATACCGTCATGTATAGGGCACCATACCGTTCTCCTCGATCCCAAGTAAGTCCAAACCTTTCCTTTGTGTAAAATTTGTCTCAAATTGGGACCAACGTGCAACGTGCAAGTGCGCACACTATATTGCGGGTTACTGAACCGGAGAGATTTAAAACTTGCTAAAGCAGGCTAATGACCGCTTGCAACCAGCTAACAGGATTGGTAAAACCCGGTTTGAAACTTAGTAGTACATCGCTTGGCCATCGGCAGTGATTTTCACTGGACTCTACCATTTTGGCTAGAGATCAGAACGATTCGCATGTCATCGATAGCACGTAAACAATACAAAACACAAGTGTTAACGGTGCGGACGCTGACAATATCGCATTTCCTATGGAAAAGAAGATGTTTGACCCCGATACACACATTCGTATGTTATCATGTAGACGTAGTCTTCCACGTTGGGCCACACAACATAAACGTTTGCTAGCTTCTGGAGTTCATTCTTTGAGCGAAACGGAAGTTTAAACGATTTCTTCCTGCAGCAAAGTTTTGAGACTTGTCTGACAACAATATTTGCATGTACCCGGCTGCTCTACCTACACGTTCAAGTAAGATTGTCTTAGAAAGGTCACGCCATTAAACCCTTGAGGCGAAAGACTCCGGTGAAGATAGCAATTACAGCGGCAATAACGCATCAATGTTGTATGAAGTAAGTATGACTGCTATTACTGAGAGATTCACATGTACATTGATTGTGTCAGCTTTGCCCATATATTTGTGTCAAACGCTAAAAGTGAACATAACTTTATGTGATGTACACATTTTCGCACTACGCTGTTGTCGCACAGTCCTACATATTAGCTTCTGGTTAAGAACATAAATTCGCCTTGTTCGTCAATCGTATAAGTGTAACAAAACGTACAGTTTTGTCATACAACCAAAGCCGCTCAAACTTTGGGTGAACAGAAGGCAGGAATACGATACGCTGCAATATAATACCGACACCCCATACAGAAATTGGCAACAGCTGAGTTACAACATGAAAACCAATGGTGGACACGGATATTAATATGAGGCAGTGATGTGTTTTTTTTATAAT
The DNA here is from genome assembly GCA_002081605.1 of Tropilaelaps mercedesae. Taxonomy (NCBI): domain Eukaryota; kingdom Metazoa; phylum Arthropoda; class Arachnida; order Mesostigmata; family Laelapidae; genus Tropilaelaps; species Tropilaelaps mercedesae. The sequence continues at coordinate 4,322 of MNPL01009225.1, read as the reverse complement.
CCGACTTCGATATCTTCTGTTGAAATTATCGTTTTAAATCCGCTTAGATTAGACTTTTGCAAATTATCGCAGGCTAGAACATTTCCTACAGAGGACTCTTTTGGCGAACTCATTTGGTGCGTTTTCAGGTTAGACGGATCCGACTGTAACAACATAATTAACTTTGAAATTCATTAACTGCATAAGATTGATTTTGGCAAGTGAAAGCTGCTATAAAAAGGAGAGGGATAAAACAAAAACGAATGATTTAGAGGTTTGGGACAGCCTGGCACTAACGACTGAGACTGATTGGTTTTCACTGCAACTTCCAGTAAATTATTCACTCATAGCAAGGCGAAACAGTTTTACGTTAGAACGTTTTTAGATTTGGCTAGCTAGGAAGGCAACGGAACCCTTAAACAGATACGTTTGTAGTTAGCTTTTTGATTTTTTAAAAAAGCTTTAAATCTAGTCGTCAGCTGCGCACTTTATTTTATTAGTAACAAGAAATTTGTTAATTGTTGACACGAGCTAACTAATCTTGCCCTAAGCAAAACTAACTCGGAAAATGAAGGAACTGTTTTCGGTTTGTTAATTCTCATTAACAAACAGTATTCGATAGACTAAGGGAATAAGAAATAAGGCAAAACAGACAGAGGGCGTTCCAAGTGGGCGCCAGGCAGTTGTTAAACTATCACAAAGGCAACAATCTATTACCTCCTTTTATATTGTAGAAGGGCCCGGCGGTTGCTATTTGGTAAAAAGGTCACCAGACATGAGATTTCCGACAGATTGAATTATAAACTAATATATCTCGTTTCCGTGTCTGCGTTGTCTGGTGCTAATCGGCTGACAACCCCTAGTTATCTGTCTTTTGGCGGCCCACATACTGTCAGAACAAGCCTAGGAAGCCCTGCGCAGCAGACTTGTTTAAGGGAGGCAGCCCCAAATACGCTAAAGTTTATCAGGTCATCTTTGCCCAAATTTATTTAATTTACCACAGTGTAACCAATGAAGAACCTATTCGCGGTTCCGACTGTCACAGCGCCAACAAACAGCGAAACATAGGAATTCTCTTAAATTCGCTATAGCGAAACCAACCGAGAAACTCGCCTCGTCGTTGTCGCTTTACGTGGGCTAGATTAAGGCTCTAGCCACAATAGCCGGTAGCGGCTACCAAACGTTTTGACTGGAAAAGGCGAATGTGTATAAAGGACTGACCATCAGCTAACATTTACCGCCCATAATAACGTAGCGATGACATCCAAAACAAAATTTACAGACAAGCGTGGTTTCAGTCTTCAGGACCTATAGGACAGCTTTAGAAATTAATAATTGTTCGTGTAATATATTCTGCGAGTTGACTCGACGGTTTATCGGGCAATATATCAAATACAGCATTAAAAAAATAGTTGTATCTCGCATCTAGAATAGGGTTCAAGTTACACACTGAGATTCTCCGTATTATAAATTCAGAGAGGGTGGCGTATCATATATTGTTCTATCTACTGAGATCTAATATATATACCAAGCAGACCTCTTCCCTCTCCTTGTTTCTCAATGGACAACTAAGTCCCTTGAGAATTACCTTTGACAACCCAGAAACTCAATCTGCATTCAATCGGCAAGTAAATCTGTGTATATTTACAGAAATCTGTTTAAGCCGCTACGGTGGCCTGTTTCTATGTATAGGGGTGTTATGACATCGGTGGCGCATGCAAAGTCGGAGAATTTTTCAACAGGCTAAACATCATTCATTGACATAGTATTATTAGTTTGCCATTTGCGACACGAAGTAGGCGGATTCAACACAAATTAAACACGATCTAAAAATGGATGAAGTCACCAAACGTACGTTGCTCTTCGACCACGAGCAGCAAGTCACTGATTCGACTACGGCGTATCTGTCGGCTTATAACTGATATGGCTCGGATGAAATTGGTGCCGGCCAGTCACATAGTGCTGCTACACAACTCTCACGTAGAACCAGCAGACCAATTTGAAGCTCTAGCTGATTCTAAACTTCTTTTGAATGCATTCGCTTATTAAGGCTCTATCGGTGAGCAATAAAGGATGGAAAATGTGTCGTAATATATTAAGTGCACAACACAAAAGCGCATTTAATTCTAACGGTGTTATTCTTACGATCCTTGTCGATATGTTCATTTTGAATTGCACCCAGACTACGATTCGATTTGAGCGGACAAAACTGCTATACATCAAATGTTTTTTTTGCTTAAATCATAGTTATGTGCGAAAAAGATAAACATCCTTTGCTTACATGACTGTCTCGAGTTTTATCGACTCGTTAATGTCAGATCGACTTTTCTAAATGTATAATTTGGACGTGATTCTGCCCAGAACTAACACCCGCAAGGCAGTCGGATAAATTTATGCCGGCAAACTTAGCTGCGTAATGTTTACTTAGCGCTGAACTTGTCGGATCTGCTAGTGTGCATATATTAAAGTGAGTATTAAGCGTTCACCGTTGGCATACGTTTACTCAGCCCTGACGGCTGCCTTAGCCGCGTTCGATTTTATTCCAGAAGAAATACTTGTTGGCAGGGAAATTAAATGTATGGCCTCTCGAGGAATACCGTAGATCTATAATTAGATACTTTAGACAATTCCTTTACAATTTCTCGCAGACGTAAGAAGTAGGACTTTCATTAGATGTAAGACGGCTAAGCAAAAATCTACCTCATCCGATGGAAGATATTAATGCAAACAACAGCTTAGTTGCTGTCTACGATTTTCTGCTCCGTTGCAGGTGTGAAGGCCACCGAAGGAATCTACTACTACTTCGCGTCTAACCTAAGAGGCAACGACGTCCAGCACAATCGGCAGTTTGCTTTCGACTTCATTGGAGACTTCGTCCATACATGCCCACTGACCTACTTCGCCGAAACGCTGGCTGATCGGAACGTTTCTGTCAATTATTACAGGTCAGAATTTCGCCGATCTGTCTTAATTTGAATCGTCGTTGTTGAATTGAAGCGAGTCCCGGAAGCGGTGTGGCTTTACACTACCAGGGGAGTTTGTCTCTCCGGTCCAGCGCTTCCAAGATAATATGTTCGATTCATGCTGACAATTGACCATCTCAGCCAAACCCCAGCTGTCTATACTTATATTTCTGCATGCTATAAGATTGCATTTTTCAGCTCGATTAATGGGTACGATAATGTCTGTACGACAATAATTTTCAGGTAATTTTTAAGTTTAGCGAAGTAAAGTAATTCAATAGGACTCTTTTTTCTTACAAAAGAATACAATTTCTTACAAAAGAAGAAGAAAATGATTACTGCGTTTGAAACCTCATAACCAGCTCATTCGCATAAATCACTTTTAAATGGTAATGGACTTGAAACGGACTCATTGTAAAGGATCGTGGGATCGGATCGCTAAATGTTTTTCTCTAAATCTAATATTTTTTAAAGCTGACCATCAGCCGACATTTAACGCCGGTAGCAGTTTTTGCATTACTTCGTAAGACGGACCCCATATAAATGTAAATGTGCACCGGCGGGGTTTGAACCCGTGCACCTACGTGTTTCCTCCAGTCGCAAGGCGCATACGAATGCACCAAGCCACCGACCTCGACTTTTTCTCTAAATCTAATAGTATTTGTTCAGGCTACATAAAAGAAAATATAAAACGACTTACTTACCTAATTCGTTTAACTTCAACTAAAGATACTTAGGACGACTATGGTCAATTAAAGACAAACTATTAGCTCGAAAACGATACGATTTAGCGACAAAATAGACAGTTCTTTCAAATATATTTGGAATTATTTTTCTGTAAAGGTCCAGTCCTTAAGTCTAGAACATGATTGCAAAAAGTGTAAAGCTGACTTTATCAACGTATGCATAAAAAAGAACTATGTTGTCGCGGATAGATACATTCATACTTAAGGTTATTGAATACACAGGTTACTGCTACCAAGTGCGCAATACCGAAACGAGCGACCAAAAGGTTTATAGTTGTTTGCTCGATTTAAACAGTTGAGGAACCGTAGCCATACCTACAATAATCTTTGAGCAATTTGTGTTTTTTGCATTCGTTGTAGAAAAACATAAAATATCGAAGAGTATCATTACAGATTCGATTAGCAAAGGTTCTGCCAATTAATTTGGCTTTAACGACACTGAAAGTTGGATTACAGTTTGGATTATAATTAGAGTTAAGTATTTATATCGATTGACATTCTTTAAAGCAATTACAAACAAAAATTTTGCCAAATTGGTTGAAACCGTCGGCAACTGAAGTATCTTAAGGCCAAAAAATAGAGCTTTTTTAAAAAGAACATTTTTTATATATATATATATATATATATATATATA
>MNPL01009224.1:18420-37952 GCA_002081605.1 Tropilaelaps mercedesae | reverse complement strand
ATATATATATATATATATATATATATACCAGTTGGACCTCGGCCATACACAGCCGTATATAGCTAAGACCCAAACAGTTCTGCTTAATTAGCAAGTGCTCATGATTTCTTTTAAAAGAATCGAATCTTTGAATGAGGGAAAAGTCACACCACTAACACTCTACGAAACAATAGCGTTTATAATAGTCGTTATTTGTTATTAAATGTCATACATCGGGAATTCAGATTTTTTTTATCATTAGCAATACAGCTGTTAGATGAGTAAATCCGAGATGCATCGCATTGCATGTTATTTAATTGCTTAACCTATTCTGGAGTCTATGTCGTTCTATTACATAACCACGTATATAAATAAGCCTCCTCATTAAAAATCTAACAGTAACGACATTCACAGGTTTCCTACAAACTGGCGCTGACGGATCCCGAAGTAGCCATGAGCGGCCTATATCGATGTGAAGTTCAGACATTTGATTCACAAGATAGCGCCGAAGCAAACATGGTCGTATTCTGTAAGTGGCCATCTGGTTGCTTAACAAACCCTTCATTTTTATAGCCATGAGTCCCGTAGCGTGACCTTTCGACGTCTGTAGTAGACGTTACTGTCCAAGTTTCACCGGAGTCTATGGAGCTTTTAATCGAAATCGCGAGATCGTGATTATTTGATACGCCATGTACTAATTGGTAAAAACCATTTATTTCCAGCACCCCCCCGGAACTTCACATTGGTGATCGACGAGCCCTCTGCAGGCGTACTTCAGGTAGTCACGGTTCCCCCCTTGCCACAACAATCGTTTTCGAAACTGCTAAAAGTCCCAGAAACTGAAAGCGTCTTCAACTAGATGCAGCTTCGGAAGTTCGGACTCAGTCCTTACGAGAACACAATCTGTGTTCAGAGCGCGCTATGCCGTTCTCGTTTCACAAGCAAAGCTATCGGCCTACCTTTTCCAATTACGAAGATTTTAAAACAAAGTCAAACCATTCAGATTGCCCTAGAGTAAAAATAGGTCGCCACAACGTTAACGAGGCCTAAACGGGTATTATATGCGCATAAATACAGAAACTTTTTTTATCATTGTTAAAAAGCGATGAAGCTGTCGCATTATGAGGCAATTTTCTATATGAACAAGCTCACACGCAGTAATGCATTTTATTTACGTACAACATTAATTCGAGAAGAACTGTAGAAATGTTCCAATAGTTATCGATTCGCTAAATTAAATATTCATCATAGCAAAGCGTCGGCCACTTGTTTACAAAAACAAAAAAAGAAAAAGCTTAAAGGTTTTGCCCCATTCAAGTGAACCTCCACGATGTCCGCACTAACATAACGTTCCTGTGTATTTTTAGGTGAATTGTACAGTCTCGCCAGTATATCCTATACCTGAACTGCGCTTGTATCGAGTATTCAAAACCGATAAAGAGGAAAAAGAAGCCTTCGATGATACCCGCATCGAATCGGTCGAGTTGGACGGAAAGGTTCATCAGGTTAGTCAACCTTTGAATGGGGCTCCGCTAAAGACCCAAAAGGGTCGAATCGTTAACTTATGCCTAATATTTTTTTTATAGTTTTTGCATTATTTCGTAAGACGGGTCCCATACAAATGTAAATGTGCACCGGCGGGGATCGAACCCGTGCACCTACGTGTCTCCTCCGGTCGCGAGCAGCATACGAATGCACCAAACCACCGAGCTCGACCGTTAGCTTATGCCTAGGATAAATGAATATAACGAGCAGAGATTAGACGCTCAGCCACCTTTTTTTGTCCCCCACCTCCAACCATACCTTTGGTTCGTTCGCGCAAATCTTGGGCCTACTTGATGAGCAGCTTTTTTGTGACCTACTAAATATTCAACAATATGTTCTATCTTTCCTTGCCAGTATGTGTCCCACAGGATGTTTTTTGCAAATAGGTATATCGTGCTGTAAGAAGCTAGGCCTACGTGGCGCTAGTTTGTACTAGTAAACTGTTCTAGCCTTCGCATGTTAACGTGGCACTACTCTCGCGTAGCCAATCCGCTATCCCCAATCAAGCACCCGTAGGTGTCATAGGGGCTCATCTGTAAGCCGAATGTTTTCAGGCATGATCAAATGTTCGGTATCTGTTCGGAATCATGATTAAAACCCAAATGTTCGGTGTCTAGGTGACACTTTTGATGCAGTCCAGCAACCACACGCTGTTCCAGCGGCAGCAGCTGACGTTTGAATGTGACATGGCTTTCAGAGAAGTGAAATATCAACGATTCCAGCGAGAGACATACACACCCAGTGAGTATTCGCGCACACGCGATGATAGAATATCAGCCATACGCAGTATATTAATGGAACAGTATTGTTTACAACGTTTTTTTCTTAGAATATTTATAGCCAGTCACTTCGGCGATTCATCAGCCACTCAATTTGGCTTTAGCCGTTTGACGTCTTTACATTTCGCTATTGTCTCGGTTGCAGAACACGAGCCGCCGAAGAAAAAACCAAAGATTCTGGCTCGTCTTCCAGGGGCATCTGCAAACAGCTTCGCCCGAAGGTTAACTCCGATGCTGGTTAACAGTAGCATGGCTGTCTCAATACCGCTTGCTCTATTAGCCCTGATAGCAGCAGAACTAAGAAAGATATAGTTGAAACTGGCACCAACCGGAGAAGTTCTATGCTTTTCGGTGGATCTGCGCCCGTTGGCTATCTGTCCATTCATAAAAAACACTCCGTCTATTTGCCTATAGTCACGATCTTGGTCAAAGGTACAAGCGACGCAGGAAAGACGCAATGATTATGGGTAGTCCGTAGTAGCAGTCAAATTATTTGATACCGAACAAAAGGTTCATAGCAATAAATGTTGACAAAATTCTGCTCCAAGTCGTACTTAGACCGGGCTCAGCATTATCATAGGAACCTTCCGACGGCAACACGTGGGTATAGGTACTCCACAAGTAACGTGAATCCATGGTACTGTACTAATCTAGGCGTTAACACCATGAACGTTTTGTCCGAAAGCCACGAGGTTCCCGGTCTTCGGTAAACGGCCTCCTAGGGCCTACAGACGACAGATCCTGATCCTGCTTTCAGTCCGAAAAATATTTCGGGAAATGTTTGGCTACCGGGGTTTGAGTCACGCTTTCTGGTGGGAAGTATTTACAGTTGCGATGATTTATTAAGTGAATAAACACATATGTGTCCCATGTATATATTAACCATTATCGATTATTATTAATTCTTCTTACCGTTATTATTGAGGGAAACGTTCATAAAATAAATACTGTTATGAGCAACCCTTGAAATAGCATAGTGTATTAATGAAGCGTCAATAGAGCTGACGGCAGTGATTAGTCGTACGAAAGTGAGTAAACAAAAATAAAGACAATTATAGATAAGCGAAATAAAGCCATTTCTCTTGTACAAATGCGCCGTTATTATCATTCCACCCTATAGATGCGTTTCTATCTCATGCCACATAGGAAATCCATGACTGGGTAATTAAATCTCACAGTTAGTGGATCTTCTCAGCAGACGTACGGTGACTTCTCAACACGGTGAATTATATCCGAAAACAGGTGTTTTTTCTGTAATGGTACCTGTTTCAACGAACTTCACGCATTGGCAATCGTAGCGTTACAAGATAGGTGACGTAGTTGAAAGATATTTTATGCAGCTTTTTGACAATAAAGAGCCGGGAGCTCCTCATTCGCCGCGAGCGCTTGCACCTGAAGTGAAGTTCAGCCAAGTGCAGCGCTGATGCTCAGCAATCTACCAACAGACACTTCATATAAAGAACCACAGCCGTGAAGCATATAATAATAGCTTGACAATACCGAATCGCACCGTGCCGTAGACTGCCATGAAAATAATGAGAAAATAGTGAAAGGACAAAGAAGTTCTTTTTAGTTATGTAACATAATGAAGACAACATTTTTCACCATGGAAAAAATTGGAAGAAGACGATATAACAATACAACAGGAAAGCCGTAGGTAATTTTCAAATGATCTTTTGTCCCTTCATAGGGGTTTATGGTAACGCAAATAGTCGTTCCAGACCTATTGCGAGTAGGGAGGTTGCAGAAAATCGAACGGAGAAGATCCTGGCCGCCTAGGAATGCACAAGACTCGATAAAACAGCAGGTACACATAGGAGTTTGGCCACACGCTCAACGACGGCACCAACAAGTTACACCAATGTTAAATCGGCACAAGGGCAACAAACTGGTTAAAGCGATTTTGCTAGAAAGGACCAGCTGAAAAGAGAAGCCCTAGAGTTGCGCTTGAGGATTAACCGAAACGAGCAGCTAATGGATCTATAACCCATTAGCGGCCCATTTGCAAGCTTTACTCTATAGTGTGATCAAAATCAGTTCCAAATCAACGTTCAAGTCCTATGGTTTAAGGCTTTGGTGAGTAGAGGCCTCTCCCTACTAAAACGAACACCTTTGTCGTAGTCTCCGTGTCCGTAATGGAGTTTTCCGTAGTTGGTTCAAGTAAATGTGGACCTAGCGCTGTCAGCTAAAATATTCGCAGCCTAGCCATTTCTGCATTTGCGCGGGTACGCCTGATCGCACAAACGGTCTACTCGGTTATATCGAATTTTATGAGAATTAGACGGCGGCGGCACCTCCTGGGAAGCTTTGGAGATCCTGAACCAGAATTGCTGCGACTTCTATCGCGGCATTGGATTGCGCGCTTTGAAGAAATGACCCCCGTGAACGGACCTTTCTAGGCTTTAGGGAAACTGAGCTTTTATAACACGTTATAATTATAGAACGTTCTTTATTCATACTTGTTGTTTCTAGTTAACGCACTAATTTCGCACATGTACATACAGTTTGCACCTTCACATATGTTCCCTGAAAAAATATCTACAAGTCGAGCATCGGCTACATTAAACATCGCGGTCAGGCATGTCCAATATCGACCTAGCGGTTTGAGCTTTCAATTGAGGTGAGGTCTGTTGACTAGTGTGAATTACGCGTTTGAGTGCGTTTGAGGTGGAGCAGCACATTATGCTGTTATTGATACTGTCACCGGCAGGCAAAACAAAGCTAACTGACAAAGAAATTAAAGAAGGAAACTATAGAAAAACTGAAGAAATTCTCACAATACAAAATAATAGGCCTAATGATATGCACATGTGTACACATATATATTCATTTCAGATAATAGCACTTAGCTTTAATTTACAAACGTACCAAATTCGAGATCTATTTTAACTAGTTTTGGACCTAATTATTGTTTAACAGAAACCAGCAGCCTGAAAGCGATGAGTTAAAGAGTGCAACGACAGGTACTACTATTATGAACGCAAAAAAGAGTTGAGTGCGCCCACAGAGCCATCGTATCGTTCAGCAAGTTAACGACCTACACGACGTCCCGTTCGTAGATCGTCTCCCCGGTTATAACGCGCGTGAAACTGAATCTTTCTAGGTCGATGCTGACGAATTCCCCATCAATAAGCATTTCCATAATTGACCGGCCCGCCGCTATTGCCATTTGTAAGCCATGTCCAGAAAAGCCTGAACAGATAAGGCAGTTATGATAATAAGGGTGCCACCCGATGATAGCGTGCTCGTCTAAATAGTTGTAATCGTAAAAACCTGCCCACGATCGACCTAGCTTGACCTTCTCGAAAACCGGTGCTCGTTTTGCCAGCGTAGGCCAAATTACCTGAGGGAAGACGAAAAAGCTATTTTAGAAACTGACATATGGAGTAACAAAGCACTGTTACGGCCAAGATGGTGGACGTGAAAATAGTCCCTGTAAACAAGAAAAAATAATAATGCTTTTATCCAAAAAAATCACTGCTTTTGTAGCGCCAAGTTGTGTTGCTATAGGGATAATAGTAACTTATGAAAGGGAGTACAGATTTTCGATGTATTTTTAATGCAGTCCCAAGCCCTGGGAGGGCGGAATAATGTTCGAATGAGTTCGTGAGTCTCAGACCGGTCACTGCCGTTCGCCAGCAAGAAGCCTGGTAGAACTACAGATGGGAGTCAGCAGGGAGAACAGTGATTTTTTGTGATGGCTGCGCTTTTCTTTTAGGTTTTTAAGGAACCGTTTAATTAATCAGCCACTGAGCAGGCTAAAGGGGTCGCCCAGTCTTAGTCCCCATAGAAGCACCTGAGAACTCGCGCGTCATTATCACGGTAAATTATTTTACGACATGTGTAAACTGTATCATATATATATATATATATATATATATATATATATATATCAGCATACGTATGTGCAGGCAAGAGGAAAGCAGAACTACGTGACTGAGTTGCGGAAAAAACGTTGAATTCAGAAGCAGCGCAATCTATTCTACTAACTTTAGCTCCCCCTTTGGCAATACCGACCTCTTTGAAATACGCCTCGTCGATAGTGTCCAAGTCCATATCGTTGCATGGATCTTCCTCATTGCACAGGCCTTGGCCACAAATAAATTGCCCGCCCAAACCTTCGCGTCGGCAGTACACTCCTGTGGTGGGAAAAACAGCGAGAACGATTCGCATTTAAATGAAGCCATATCGTTCTTATCGTCACACACATCATATATATATATATATATATATATATGATTGTAGAGTGTTACCATTATCTTTCTTATGCACAAAATTATGTACAAATTTGCATTGGCTGTTCCAATGAAAGCGGTGCCTCCATCTTCTTGACGATGGCGACAATCAAGCGGTGCACCTTTGCAAAATTAAACACAACGACCGTTCGACACATACCCGTCGGATCGATCAGAAATGGAAATCCGACGATGGGGGCCTCTGGTGCATGAAAAGTGTAAATGGCTTTTTTTCGCGGTTCTACCGGTATCGGGACCCCCAGTACGTTTGAGCCCGTGCCAATACGAAGGAGCCGACCGACGTCTCCTGTCTGGGGACCGGCGGCCAATATGAGCAATGCGAACGTGATCTGAAAGAAACATAGAACGAATGGCAGCAGGGTGAGTGGTAATGGCCTAACGACGCAACGGGTCGGGAAGCTCTCCATGCCCGTGTGTTAAAGTATCCTGTTTATTGTACAGGAAGTAACGGCCTAGACAAAAATAAAGGCCAAGACGTCCAGGCACTGATAATCAACGACCGGGCAGCACCCTTAGCCGATTCGCTATGCTAACAGCGGCTATCTGCTCTGCTTGGAGGCAAACTCCGGCCACTGACGCTGCCATGCTATCTCCTGTTCTGCATTATTCAGCGATGCTGCTCCACTGTATAAACGTTGGGCCACCTCACTGATGGCTGCTGCAAGAACAACATCTATTCACCTTCCGAAACTCACCTACGTTCTTCGAATCGGGGTGGCGGTTTTTTAAAATGAGAAAGTGTGGGGACGCGGACCCACCTACTGTTTGATCTAGTCTGGCCAGTTAGGCGTAAGTTGACAGCGCGGTTTCCTTTTGGAGAATGTGAGGAATACGTACCGCATATCGTACGCTGCAATGCGGCAATTGTGTTTAATATACGCCCCTTTTTCCCGTTTGTACGTATATATGGGGTGATATGTAGCCCCATACTAAATGAACGCGTGCGCGGATCTAGTTTGTAACGATATGCCATGGAGGTCGGCAAACAGCATTGTGGGTGTTCTTCATTACCTCCTGTATTTCTCCGTTTGGTAAGCGCACAATCGCGTGGTTTGTTGGCTCGTACGTTTGGGGAGCCTCCAAATTTTTCAACGAACGGAAGCGGAAATCCACGAGTTCGGCATTCAAGTAGCCTGTCTGAAAGCAGAATCAGTAGCAATCGTAGCAAAGGCTTCCGCTGCACCTAATATCTGGAAATTTGGATAAACCAACGTAAAGAACCAACGTCAAATTCCGCCCCGCAGTATAAACTGGACCCGCGTTGTTGGAAGAAAGCAGTCTAAACTCAACGAATTCGCGGGATCCATAAGAGTTATAGAGTACGGCCTATCTCGATTCATATGAGCCGATGCACTACGCCAATATCGATTAATATTTTTTCTTCTCTTGTACCTGCTGCCGAAGATTAAACTGCTTGAGACCTTGCAACAAGGCCCAGGGGTCAAACCAGCCCTCGTTCTGCAATCCGTACGAAGCTAACTCTACATCGTCATTGCGAATATAGGGGAAGCGGGACTTGATCGTCTCTTTCGTCAGCAGCTCGATGCGGGTTCCGCACTCCCTCTGTAACTTTGCGTTTTTTTCCATCAGGACCGCCTTCTCTTCGGTATCCGCCAGCGTCAGATACCCCTCGGGCTGAAAGTGCGGATCGGGCGCATCTTCGCCCAGATAGTACTTGTAGTCGCGCAGAAACTCCGCCCCGAACAAAGCCATCTGGCAATTCTCCTTCAGCGAAAACTGCTGCCGGATTCCACCGGCACTTCGAGTTGTCGCACATCGCTGGTACGTGGGGTCGCGTTCAACAACAAGGACACTGAAGCTCTTCGGAGCCCGACGCTTCAACCAGTAAGCGATGCTCGATCCGACTACGCCACCACCGATGATCAGTATGTCTGTCTGGTTGGGAATGAGCTCGCCCTTCTTACGTAAAACTCTCGCATAATCTGTGCGAAAATCTCTACATAATTTATCGATCACATCTGCCTCTCGCCGCTCGATCTCTTCGGCATAAGGCGATCTCCTCGTGAAGTCCGCACCTCGTTGGTTGCCATCCGACGATGTTCCGTCGCCGCTTATGGAATCATTGTTGTGGAGTGCACGACCTCGTCCGTTTGTAACCGGATGAAACAGCACTCGCGAACAGTGCGCCATCCGCCGTAGCACGGACATGGCCGGTGCCACCATTGACGTTTTTTTGCTAAGTGCTAAGTGCAATTATCGAGTTAGCACAAATAAAATTCAGATCACAATTTCTTGATTCTTGCGGCGCATGCTCGCCAAAAGTGATAAAATACACTGGTGGTTTAGCTGTACTTCGTTTGAAAAATCCCAGGCAAACACGTTCGCTGGGAGCGACTGGCACACTGCAGAGCTAACGAACTGCAGTGATACTCAGCTGCTACATGTTAGAAAGGTCGCACCCCAACGGTGAGTACAGCCTCCAGTCTCGTATTACCGATCGGCTATCAATGCGCTCTAGCAAAGGTTATCCTCTTTAGGGAAAGGGTTGAAATATTACTATTCACGAAATTTTAATAGATTAGTAATGAAACGTGCGCGATTGCCTTCTCCAGTGCACGCAGATGTAAAACACATTCACGCATAACAATGGAACATTCATAAAGCCGAGGCATATTGGCGTTCGAAACGATGTCTCGATGGTCGATGCTCGGTGGCGCCTTGGTGGTGCTCGATGGCCCAATCCGAGTACCGGTGGCTAGCCTTGGTGGATTTAAAATCGCATGTTCTGCGTTCCAGGCCATTCCGGCGCGTTCGACGTCACGCGTAGATATTGATAGAGAGTTCGAAATTGGAATACGTATATCACTTTTGCAGGCTAGCTAAGTTGCGTGCTTCGTTTTTGAAAATTGCCGCGCCGCCGTCAAGATGGCCGCTCACAGCTGCCGCCATCTTGCAAAGTTTGTGCTTGGGTTTCTGGCTCGCTGACTTGCGTCCACTGTGGCGAGGTGTTCACCAGTTGTGCGGTTTGCTGCGCATACGCTTGTTGGCCTCCGGTTGCTGAAATGTGCTAGCGTCAACCCTTGTCGCGTAGCGAAATAATTTAAAAAGATAAGGCTGCACTTCCTCGTGTAGACTTAGGTACACCTAGATTGAAGAGATCTTCGGTGGTAGGTGGCTCTGGTGAAACACGGGTGAGGTGTAAATACCTTCCAGAAAATGGGCCGTAAGAAGAAGAAGCCATCGAAGCCCTGGTGTTGGTAAGTAGAGAACGAAAGAAAGGTGAAATTGGTATCGAATGCAGGTGGAAGACGCCGTGGTTTAATGAGTAAACTCGAGACCACGGCTTGTTGAGCATAAAGTAGGCTTGACGAAACATGTGTCCGCCCAACCAGAATGCCGTTTCATGTGGCAAGCTGATATCTGGGTTACCGGCCAAATTCTGATGCTTGAGGCTTGTTTTTTGTGCAATGTCTGCTTCTTTGATATTGAAGTACGAAGGCTGCATTTCGAGAACGTGCGCGAAATGCATAAGGTACTATTTGCATTGAGTCGTCGAAGACGAATAACTACAAGGTTAACATACCGCAGTCACAAGTATATTCTACTAGAGCTGGCTTCCTCTTGACGGACCTTGAACCACACAGCGATCAAATATTATATTGTTGATATAAGGATGGCATCACGGATACTTGCAAGAAACGGCTCAAATTACCTTATGTAGACAGTTACGATTCTGCTTCAAATGTCGTTTTATAGAATTAATATAGAGTGGGAGCTCCGTCTAGTCAATATGTTTAAGCAATAACGCACGTAGCCCGCCTACTTAGAAAATAATGGAATTTGAACAACTCTATGATTTAATGTAAATACATTTATTATGGATATATGTGCGACTGTATTCATTATTCGTTGTAACATGCGAGTATGTACATGAGTGTATATGTTAATATTTTCATTTGAGAATTACATCATTATTCCGCTGCACCTAGGGTTATGTACACGTAGACAACATCTGATAAAAAGAGGTTTCGACAACAAACATAGTTACATGCATATTTGTATGTGTGACAGCGTATCAAATTTTTCTTCTTCTTCAAATTTTCTTGGGATGTAAAATTGGCGTTCCTTAAATAATTATTGATCGTCGTATCACTGGTTTGTTGGTGTTTAGGTACTGCAACCGGGAGTTTGATGATGAAAAGATACTTATTCAACACCAAAAGGCGAAACACTTCAAATGCCATGTCTGCCACAAAAAGCTCTTTACCGGGCCAGGTCTCGCTATACATTGTATGCAGGTAAGCAATATCACACACATACACACACACACACGTTGTCAAACCAAATGCAATAAATGTTTGCAGGTGTTTAGCAAGCAATATCGATAGATTGATGCTCATCTAACAGTCTAAACAGGTGAGCGTTTTCTCATGAGAGCAGATTTCTCCATTTTGTCGCATACTACGCCGTCTATGGTAGTGCGCTTAGACGCTGCTACGCTATATAGGCACCTCCTGAATAAATCTTGATGTTGTACTGCCTCTGATAACCTATATCTAAAGCCCATCCACAATCGCGGTGGCATGTTTTTGTTGATTCCTAACCGCCTGTTCGTTTTCCTCTGTCGACTCCCAGGTCCATAAGGAGACCTTGGACAAGGTGCCAAACGCCCTGCCGAACCGCAATTCTGTCGACATTGAAATCTATGGGATGGAGGGAATTCCGCCGGAGGATATCAAAGAACATCAGGTAAGTAGAGTATTGCTAAGAGGCGTCCGGATGGCGAGGGCTGCGCCTTCTGAAGCAGTGCAGTGTTGGCACAAGCACCGTATCCTCTCATATCCATCAACGTCGGGTGGGTTGATCTTCACCTTTTTCTAGCTGTTTAACTGTGTTATCGTACCGAGGAGGATTTGATGCAAGCGGGTTCATGCCATTCGGAGTTACAGTGCCCGTGGCACCGGTCGATCCCAATGGCAACAGTTCTCTGTCTATCCACTGGTAACTAAGAATTTTTGCACCCTTTGTTCAGATGATAAAAGTTTGACACATTTCGATGATGTCTGCTTGAGATAAGGTTGTTTAGCTAACTGTAAAGCGGTAACCGTTCATATCGATTTAATGTTAAACGGTGATCGCCTTTTGGTTTATCCCTTCTAGTAAAAATAATCAAAACCTATTAGACCTGAACAATTACGATCCCCCCGCCCATCCAGCGAAACTCAATTACTTGAATGCTCTTGCATTACGCCTAGTGCTTAAAGATTAGCAGATGACCTGTGATACCTGTTGTGCAATGCTTGTTGAAACTTTTGCTTGAAAAACTCCCGTTCCATTGTCGGATGGGTAACACTACTTGTGATTTAGGGGTCCCAGCTATGGAGCGGATATTCTGTGCAACTGCTAAATAGGAAAGGCCCCCTTACAGGACAAAAGTGCCAATATTTTCTTCTCTTACCACGTCAATTTCAAAACATCTCTCTCACTCCCTCGCTTTCTCTATTTGCCACTCAACGGATTCGACTGTGCTCCGCGAGCTGGGTTTCGTTTCGTGTCATGTTTTGCTATCTTTTGCCTAATAACACGCAACATGTATATGTGTGTATATATATATATATATATTGCTGTTGTTTTTGTTAGTGGTATTTTTCTCGATGTTATTGTATAGACATTCATGATTGGACAGTACGTGACTGTAAACATTTTCGGCGCGACAATTCGTTATTCGTATTATTATTATTATTATTAGTATTATTATTGCTTACGATTACTCCTCCAGATTATTTGGAATCGATTGGAGGGTGAACACGACTCATTTTTGCGCTCGAAGGATTAAGCAGGCGGTGACATCAGGTAGGAGGTGTTCTGCTTTGTATTGTTTTTCAATAGAGAGTCCGCGTTACACACAACTCCACTGCTCAGCAGACCACTCGAATCACTTCTTCCCTGCCTCTCCCAAGTAAGTTTCACGACCCCGAACCAAAAATAAGTACTAGAAGGAAAAAGTGAAATGTGATGAAGAACAAGACAGCTTGAAATCTGAAACTTCCATGGCTGACAATGCCGCTGCGTTTTGTACCGCTGACTTTTTCATCCGTCCTTCTCGGTTCTTAAACAGTGTTTAAAGTAGTTATGTTAGGATGTTCGTTGCAAGGTGACCGGTTGCTAAAGACGCATTAATTTTGAACTTTGCGCCACCGCATACAATGTTTGGGAAACGTTTTTTTGGGTACCTTTACAGGGTGTGTGAAAAGGTTTATCCCTTTACTAACTCACAATCAAAAAGCATATTCTCACGAGCGTATCCACTAAGTTTATTAAGAAGACTCATACGATTGTTCAGTTTGTTGACGATTTTAAGCACGGAGACCTTATGAATGAAAGAGGTTTTGTTTTTAATAAAGAAATAGCTATTTCTTAATTTGGTTTTCAACCCCCTAGGCGAAACTCCCGATATGACATTTGAGATAAAGCCAGAAGTTCACAATTTTTTTTTATCTAAAAACATGTATAGACCAGAAAAACTTTATTTGAAGGGAGGTGCCTTGATACGTTCTCATATATTTTGTACTAAATAAAAAGGTGGCTTCGCTCCATAATAAACTTTCAAAATGTCCAAAAACAGCGATTTTGCTCAGCATCATATTTGATCATACGTTTTCTAAAAACCGACCACCTTGCTTGCGACACCCTAAAAAATAATCATGTGTTTTAGTCACCACTTCGCTGGGTGAGTAGATAAAATTCAGAAAACGTACCCATTTTTCCCGCACAAGAGAAGGTGTGTAAAAATCAAGAAAATTGTGTTTGGAAAACAAATTGGGTAAGTGCTTGGCATGACCATCAATGATCCTGCTCCGTGGAATTCCATGTTATGAGAAAGCTTATCCTCTCTACTTTTTGAGAACGGCCTTCGAGAACTATAACGTTATAGTCATGTAATATGTAAATGCTTTGATTTGTTTGATCCCTCAACTCTATACGGTTCACCATATCTTCACCAGGAGCTGTCTTCTGTACCAATATATCGTGCTCTTTCTCTCTGTGAATCTTGGTGAGCTTCTTATGACCATAACAGCGAGCCGTGTCACTACAGTGGCGTTTATCGTGTATTTTTGCTCATGTCACATACTCTGTCAAACCGAACAACCTAAGACATGCCAAAGGTAAGGCGATTCGAGGGTGGTAGGTAATCCTTGAGGTAGGTCTAGATTTTTCACTGAACTTTATCCTGGAAGGGGTGAAGTGGAAGAGACCTCTCTAACAATCTCTTGTCAGAGTTCAGGAGCGACGTTTTGTGATGTAAGAGTAGCCTACTCAAAGTGACCTTGAAAGTTCCAAAATTGCATATCCTCCACTTTATACCTCTACATCACCAAACCAGGAGGGAAAAATGCAGTGAACCGCTTATGCGTTATGCATTCATGCCTTACATTCTAGTACAAGTTCTAAAAAGTTTTGAAAAGGGTATGGGTCTGTTTACTGTGTTTAGTCACGATGTATGCTTGGTAGCGCGTAAGGCTTGACACAATACCTACCTTGACCCTACAGTGTATTTGCAGCTAATATTTGCGCGTTTTTAAAAAATTCAACCTTTTGGCATTCCAGTCAGCCGCCGGAGCGTGATGCATCTACGGCGCGTTCAATTAGCCAGGTTTGCGATGAATGCATAACGAATCGACTATGAAGGTCACCTTGAGTGAGTTTTTCTTGTGAATTCAATGGGTCGTTTAACTGGGTGATGATTTGCTCCTCAGTGCTTTTTTCTTTTTGAGCAGGCTTGTTGTTTCATTTTTAGAAGTTTAGATTAATCATTTGTCAACAAGTCGAGACTTTCCTCATTCTGCAATATTCTGCACGTACACCTTTGGCAATGGTGGGTCCAACTCGATGGCCCAACTTTTGTTTGACGAATGCCATTGCTCTAACCCGTATATGTGAAAGGATGAAAAAGTAAGCGAATTTCTCACGAAGCGTTGTCACTGTATTGGTCGTAGAAGAGAAAAACGCACACACATACCTACACACACACACATCAGTTTATCGTGTCTGTAATTTATCGTTGTGGTAGCCCCTTGCCCTGAATCTGGGTCGGTGGTAGGGTTCGTATTAATGACCTGTACACTGTCGATATTGGAGCGCAAAACGAAACTCTGGCCGTGAGAGGCTCTCGGCTGCCGTAAGCGTTCGAATCTGCGCGCCAAATGCTGCTGCAACTTGTAGAGATGATTGATGGACGAACGCAGGCCACCGAATCATTGTGGCAGTGTGGCCTTTTGTAGCAGGTGAGTAGCGTTCTTCTATTGGCGAATGGGAACAACAACGAGAGGAACCACAGCCTCTCCCGCCACTCGGCGAAGACGGCTGTTGTCGGCCGCGGTGATGAGGAAGGGTTCTTGCGCCCGGTTGGTTTCGCAGTGCAAGATTGCGCCTAGGCTGGAGGTAAAGCGGTGCCGTTATGGGCCGTGATCGATGGCGGGCGTTGATTAAATATCGCGAAGGACGAGACTCGCAGGGAGCTGTTGTTGATTACGGAGAAGACGTTGTCATTGGCGAGTCGGATTGCCACCGGAAAGCAAGGCGAACAGCCGAGCTCGACATTGCGTTCTTCCACTGATTCCTGGCTGTGCCCTGGCTGTGTTAGAGGGTCGATCTTTTTCGTTGCCTTGCGGTTCGTTGAAAAGTGCTGGGCATCGCACTTCATACGCTAACTAGATACATTGATGACAATGATTCTAACCGCCATAGCCAAAGTAAGGCTCGTCGGTAACGACCTTTCAAGTACTTTCGCGGCCAAAAAATAAAGGAGAATCAGTTAAGGTATAGTAGAAGGAGAATTTGTTCTAGTGTGATAAAGGGAGAATTCATTCTAGAGTAGTATTAACGAACCACATATGTGCATAAATGCAAAACGAGTACAAATGCAGCAATACTCGTTGTGTTAGATCTTGGATCAGCTCACATCTTTTTGGATGAACTTGCGTCTCCGAGTTGTTCACGTCCGAGCGTGGCTGTTCTGGGCACTCTCCTCCCACATTTGCCGCCTTGCAAGACCCGTCATTGCACAGCGCATGTCCTAGCAGATATACACACGACACCTGTGTTGTAGTTGTGTGCCCGTGTGAATGTGTGCGCGGCCATACGTAGTTATCGGCCAGCTGTTTTCCTCTGTATAGCCTAACAATACGGAGCCATCTCCGGGGTCAGGTAAGTAGCCGGTGGGGTTTAAAGATCGATTGATTACGCGTCTCTTTACCTCTCTTTTGTGTGTGTACCGCTATGCTATAACATGCTGTTGTTCTGTGCGATGAGCACGACTACGGCGACAACCAGCCGAATTCGTAGCTTCAATTTGTAGCTAACAAATGTCTGTCTTCAACTGGGATCGTGTTTCAGCGTGACGCGAACAATTCGAACGGAGGCGGAGGCCGGGACGACGACGATTCGCCGCCGCCAATGCCCCCAGCGCCGCCAGTGCCCCAGGTCGCACAACAGCCCCCGGCAGGCGCCGGCGTTCCGACGCATCAGACGGCTGCACCCGGACTACCGCCCCATCCCCACCACCCGCAGCTAGCCGCCATGGGGATGCCCCCGTTCGGTATGCCCCCGCCGCCTGGAATGGGCGGGATGCCCCCGTACGGAATGCCGCCCGGTTTTCCGCTACCGCCCGGCTTTCCGATGATGCCCCCGGGCATGGCTGGAGCGCTTCCGCCGGGAATGCATCCACCATTTGGTCCCCACCCCAGTAGCATGGCCGCCCTCGGTGGGGGCTTGATGACGGCAGTGCCCCCTGCTCCGGCAAGACCGCTTTTCCCTGCCGCCCAAAGTCTTCAGCAACAACAGCAGCAACAACAACAACAAGCGACCGCAGCGGCCGTGTCGCCTGCTACTACTCCGGTGAGTGCTAAATACTTGATCAGATCTATTGTGTCTCTCCCTCATGATGAGCTAGTTGATCGCCAAAGTGTTCGGCGTTGACATTTTGCGGGTTTTAGGGGCAGTACAACTAGTGTGCGTATATATCAACTCGTTGCTGTTCCCTAGCATAGGGGTGCAGGTGGTGGCTCTGCAGGCTGTCTCACTTTCGATTGTTAGTAATAATTGTTGAAGTGATGGCTGTCGAAGTGGCACTTGCCTGGTGGAAACTTGTACGTATTGTACGGTTCATGCACTTCAGCTGCTCGAACTAATGCGGTTCCGGGCGTATAATGAGGCTCGGCGGGGAGGGGGGCTTTCCCCATCAATGTACGTATAGTTGTCAATAATTAGTACCATTTGGTACTCGAATAATGGGGCAATTACTTTCGCTGCAGAGTGGAGTGGTATCTACCGCGCCGAGTCCGGCGGTTGTTTCAGCCCCTCCTGTACCTGCTCCTCGTCCTACGGCGGCTGAAGCCAAGGAACAGTTACCTCAGGTAGAATACCCTAAAGCCAATGCACCTTTACTCTGTACATGTTCTTATCAAAATTCTTTTTTCCAATGTTTACGAAGGAATTTAGTCTACATTGTCGCGTATGGCCTACTGACTCTACGCGTTACAATGGCGGCAGGAGCTTGGTTTCGGCTCTATTGAGAATTGTCTAGATAGGTATACGGCGGTGGCGGTGCCCTGGCTGAACGCCACAGACGCGACTTCATGTACAGGGATTTGGCTGCATGTCAAGTGGCAATGTGTCAAGCATTAACGAATGTTATTTGTGGTTTGTTCGCCGGTTGCTCCGTTTTTCTCCATTGCGTCTCGCGAATTTACAGGCGCCGGTAACTGTGTCCGCGTCAGCTGAGCTTAGATCATGGCAGGCCACCCCCGTCGGCATCATCGTATCGGCCGAGGGCACGAAGATCGTGCATCCGGAAACGGACCTCTCATTGGAAGAACTGCGCATGCAGATGCCCGCCTACAAGCGGTTCTTGTTGACGAAAAAGAACGGCGCACAGGACGACAAACGGTTGTTGATACAGTAGTTTGGGGTATTATCTGCCTAGCGCAGATGGGCTGGCCGCATCGGAGATCAGACAGATCAACCGCTCGGTGGCTCCGGCCGATTGGCGCCGACAGGCAGAGCCAGGAAGCGATAAAGCAGTCACGGCAACTAGTGCGGGGTGGTCGGGGGCGTAGTGGGGTCGTAACGGGTGCACCGCTAGAAATCTTCGTTCAGCTGTACCAGCTTCAACCATACCGATCGTACCAGCAGCTCGCTGGGTATGTAGTATTTCAAACAAACATTTCATTTCCAACAACACAGCAGCAACGATGACATCAATAATCGCCCTTCGGACAAACAAGTTGCGAGTCCCGGAAGTTCGACACGGTTGTCCGGTTGTTAGGCGCAGGGCAATTTTCGATTGTGCTTCGCCGTAGGGCGGGTAGGACCAATTGGCAACCGTGCCGATCCAAAGCGCGTAGTCACCAATCGGATGGTGACGAAGGACCCGGGAGTGACCATGAAAGCTAGCCGCCAACAAGACACTTCCGGCACAGCTGCTTCTTGGATAGAGATCGAGGGCAAAGCGACGGAGAAAAAGAGATCGCGAAGTGCAGAAGAATATCTTGCTTGCGCGCTTGTTGGCTCCTCATTAATTGATCGCTTAATTAGATGGCGGACGCCGACACTAATTAAGCGAGTAACGTCAAGACGTACGTGGACGTGGCCGGCTGCCAAGAGAGTACATTAGCGAACGTTAGGTAACAAGGCACGTAGAGCGAGCAGACACGCGCAAGAAGATGGATTTTACGTCGGTCCGGTCGTCAGAAAGATGACCTGTGTCGAGAAGCCAAGATAGAAGCCAACATCTGCAGCCTGAAATGACGCACAGACTCGGATTTGGCGTAGAGGTTTGTGGAATTAACATCGTTGCCTAGGGGTGGTGCTGGATGTCATTGTGATGCCTTCGTAATGCCCCTTTGCACATAGAGTGAAGGGAATAAGGTTGGTGTGGGGAAATTATGCCGGTCAGTATAAGACATCGCTTTTTTTTGTTCACATTCGTTTCCGAGGGGGACTTGCGTTGCTCGCTACAACAGCAAGATCCTGTCCATGTTCATGATTTTAGGGACTTAGTTCGTCGTAGGGAAGATGGCTAAGGTCTGGGATGACAAATATCGGCGGGAGAAAATGCTGGGATGCGATTGAAATAACCGAGTATGCGCGGGCTTAATTTGGGATTTATTTTCTCTGGGTTGGATTATACCGATAAAGTTGGTCCGAGGGAACTATTGTGTTGTTACCTAGAGATCGACGACCCTTAGCAGTTGGCGTATAAAAAGCAAAGCCTGCCCGAATAGCACAGGGGAGCTACTGTAACATGGTCTATCATTGTCTGTAAACGTAAACAGATGTTAGGGAACGGAATCGGCACGGCGGATAAAATTCAGTTGTGGAACGACAGCATATCTTTGCGGAGATTGTATTCGGCGCCATTACAATTTGTATATCATTGGACAGAAAGAAAACGGAAACAAAAGGTAAGAACCCAACTCTGTGCGTTTCTTTGATGTCAACGAAAAAAAATATAATAATGGAGCATCAGCACCAGTAAAAAGTTGCATAATAAATATCCATGTACATATTACAAACAAAGTAGGAAGTGTTTATTCGATTTTACAATGTCGGTCTGTTGGGTATCGGTGGGCGATTGGAGGCTTCTATTTAGTGCTGTCAATCGGTTTTATGTGGGTAATCCAACTTTGGCAGTTCTGCGAAGAGAAAAATTACAACATTAGAGAATCCATCGCAAGGCTATCTCCATATATACGAAACACTCTTCTCTTTCTCTCAAAACAAATGTCATTACGAAATCGCATATTTTTCTTAGGTAGCAACGGGTCATATGACCAGCCCTCTTACGAATTGTAAATAGAGTGCTGTGTTATTGGCAGCTTCCGAGCCCTCGCTTACTGTTCCAAGTTTACGAACGTATACTGTAAAATTGACGAGACATTAAATTGTCCTTTGATGCAACATATTGGCCTATCAGGATCTGTAGCTTGTGTCCGGCCAATCTATTTATTTT
>MNPL01009221.1:0-10329 GCA_002081605.1 Tropilaelaps mercedesae | reverse complement strand
ATATATATATATATATATATATATAGAGAGAGAGAGAGAGAGAGAGAGAGACCAAATAACCTTTGTACTTCTTGGCGGTGGTGCAGTGTTCTGTTTTAGATATCAACAGACGAGCAAAGAGGGACTAAAAATATGACGGCAATATTTTGTCTTCTTTTACAATCATTTCAGATTCCATTCGTTCGAGTACGCTGAAAGGCGTGACCGCTCATATGAAATCTCATCCTTTGTCGAAACACAGGCGACTAACCTTTTAAAAGAACACCCCGTGGAATTTGTCAACTACAACAAGCGACAGCTAAGCAGGATATACCCTAGTGGCACGCGGGTGTCCTCGAGCAACTATATGCCACAGGTATACATTTTAAGTGATACACAATAGTAGATACACATCTAAGGTTCGCGGGCGCGAAGCAAATAAGAAATTGTTCAATTGGACACCCATTCATGGAAGACTTAGGTAGACCCAAGTTTTGTTAAGCAGGGGATTAGAAAGCAAATTTGACTTCAAGAGGGCGAAAGTCAATATCGGCCTAAGAGACAATATCTGAGTTTTTGCGCGAAATGCCAATACGTTCGTTTTAGCTCTACAAACTCCAACCAATACCCCTTGGGTGCTTGTGAGCATGTCTGTCTCTTAATCCCCAATGATTTCTATATTCGTTGCAGATCTACCTAGTTCCGTTGCCAGGAAGAAAAGCACTAATTACTAGTACCGTGGAGTAAATTCATATTAATGGATTAAAAAATAAAAGCTGCCTAGGTTAGCGACAGGGTATATGGTACAAATATTCGCCAGTACCAACAATTTGGATACTGGGGTTATACGTGTACTCAGCCGGATTTGGATTATTAACGGGCCTTGGATTACTAAGGGCTGTGAGGCTGAAGAGCCATTGAAGCGGTACAATGGAAGACGTAAGGGCTAGCACAAGCAATCCCAACTTAGCAGCATGGCAATTCGATTATAAACACTATAACAACATAGAGATGCTAGACATTTCGGGGTTAACTGGTTAGTGTACGTATCCAGATGAGTTGACCTTTAAGTATAAAGAGTATCCCTTTAAGTACGCGTAAACAAAAATACAGATGTGATCAAACTGTCCTTCAAGTCTAGAAATAAGTTGTAATGGTTCGAAGGTTCATAAATAAAATAGCTCACGCTTTCTTTAAGCACTAGTCATCGATAGAACAATCGCGAGATTACGGATACTCTACCACAATTAGCTGCCAAGGAGCTGTAATCGGACCCCAACAAAATATCCATAATAGGGGAGATTCGTGTCGAAGTACCTTTCATATTCGGTTTACACGTTTCCCTGTTTAGTAAAATAATTAAAAGAAATATACATGCATTTAGCAGTCCATAGCACAAGGTCATCTTTGCGGACTTCGTAAGTGTTGTAAATGATTACGAACTAAGATTTTAATGAAAAATAAACCCTGATTAAAAATAAAACCTTTATAACTATGTTGTCCATCAGGTATTCTGGAATGCCGGATGTCAACTTGTGGCACTCAATTTTCAAACGTTAGACTTGGGGATGCAGCTAAATTTGGGCATTTTTGAAGTGAACGCGAGGTGCGGCTTCTTGCTCAAGCCAGATTTTATGCGAAGACAGGACCGCCGATTCGACCCCTTTGCCGAGTCTACCGTTGATGGTATCATTGCAGGAACCGTCTCCATTAGAGTTATATCCGGTAAGAAACTTTTAGAGGCTGAATACCATATTCGAGCTCTACAGCTAGTAGTTCCTCCTTCCTGTTGACACAGCTAACACAATTTAACCTGATAGGACTAACTCCGTTTATGCGTAGTAGGTAAGACCCGATTTTAGAAAATTTAATAGAAAAAAACGTGTCTGGCACTAATACACATCACTCGCCTCTAAAAATTCTACATCTGTAAAATCATGCAGAAAAAACAAGCGAACCTTGTAGATCACCTGAGCTTTGCGCAATCTTGATTTTATTTTCAGTGAATCGTAATTCGAAATTTGAAAATAGTATCAAAAGCATTAATATTAGCAAAGTATCAATGTTAACACTTTTTTCAAAGCTTCCGTTTAGTACCACACGAGCCAAAGACTACGAGAAAGAACGTTTATTGTAAAAACTGATATCATTTAAAATTAAATTTCTAAAAGCACCCAAAAATAATTTATTATGTTATTTGTTATTCTGGTTGTCGAAGAGGAGGATTAGATCAACTTAAGTACATAATATGAATTTACTAAAAGCCAAAAATTAGACCGTTATTTTCTGTGAGCCCCCAGAATGTCAGAATTTTAAGATTACAACCGAGGCCATTACCTTTCTGTGTCTTTACAAGGATAGCATTTTACCGGAATTCCATTTGGTGTTTACAACCTTCTTTTTGCAAACCAATTCAGACATCGGAGACTATGGAGATTATGGCAGGGTGTGGTCGATGTGACTTATTTAGAAGGTCTTTCTGGGTATTCATTTTTCTGAAAATCACAAGGAAAGACCAACTTCGTGTGTCGACGAGATTAGTTTGCCATCCCTGACCGTCGAATATCAGGTTGAATATTCAATCCGACCTGGGAGGAGCGGTTTGAGCGAAAAAAGTAAAGGAAGAATGTAACGCATTCAATTTATTAAGCAATTCCAGTAAAACTAATGTAATTTTATTCTGTTAAGTGTCAGTTAAGGTCGGCCCGGTTATATTCTCCGGAGATTTTATCAACCATCTCAATTGAAGAAATGCATTGGTTTGACTCTGCATAAAACACAAATTATAAAACCTATTTCACCTACTCAGGGAAACCGGTGAGCCGAAGCAGGGTTAGCTAATGGTCCATTGAACACCTTCTCCTTCGTTTTTGAACTGAGCAACTTTAAGGAGGTGCCTATAGTAACTTAACCCACGGAGCTCAGATACTGCAAAACGACGCATATGAAATCTTTAAGAGACGCCACAGAGATTGGGTTCAAAACACATCTTTCTTCGGAGGAATTACTATCGGGGTACCATTAATATAGAGTACGTTTTGCTGCGCTATCTTTTAACATATCGAAAGTACTAATACTCCCGAAGATTGTTTTTTTGCTTACTGACATTGCTGCCAGACCAATCCGTGGCTTAACAAGTTTTAAAATACCGTTTGTTAAAAATTTATGTGAATAATTGCGGCGTAAACAATAGAACTTTGTATCCCCACGCAATTCGATAGCTTTATTTGTATATATACTATTTTTGTGCACGTAACGTCAAACAAACAATACTGCGATATCATAGTTTAGTTTTCACAATAATTTAAACGTTGCGTAACAGCGAAACGTATTCATAGGCTTTCGCTGCAGTGGTCTACACATCTATCATACACGATGAAACGATGTTCATCCGTATGTTTCCTGTACAATCGCGTTACTTTGGCTTTATTTTCTTAGGCGTAAGGGCTTACGTGTTTTTATTTATAATATCTTTATTAATAATCTTTTTTTACAGGACAATTTCTGACCGAAAAACGAGTGGGCACGTATGTTGAAGTAGACATGTATGGCCTTCCGGCAGATACGGTGCGAAGAAGGTTCCGCACGCGGACAGTTCCAGCTAACGGCATTAATCCTATATACAATGAGGAGCCGTTTGTTTTCAAAAAGGTACGTTGTTTCTCAAAGTCGCTAACTTGTTTGCAGATTTTCAAACTACATTGACACACAAAAAACTTTAGTTGTCCATTTAACGGTCGACATTATACAGTCCATATACCTATTGTTTTTGGTAGTATTTCGAGCTTGATTATGCGAAATGCCTTATTGTCATGAAATAAAAAAAAAAACAAATTGTTCTTTTACCTTTTACGTGGCACAATGTGCAGCTATTTACATTTTCAGGTGTGGCACCTTGCTCTAACAGTACCGGGTAAATGGATGATTAACTCTTGTCGATTTCTCTCCATGCGCGGATACTTCTTTGACATTCGGTGAAGTCAGTATTACCTTGCCATAAATTTTATCGAAGCAATTTTTCAGTCAATTGCATGGCTAGATCACGTCGGGTCATATTCTTAAGGCCCTAACATCATAATATACATCGTCCCATTATTGCACCGCGCAGACTCCGAACACTTTGCTGCAATAGCTGCGACTGTAGCATAGTAGATTGGATTTACCTCCTTAACATGTCGGAAGACCCGTCATCCAACTCTATAAATATTTAACGTTTTTTCAAGCGTTTCAATATCTAGAATAGCATGATGTTTTCTTTCGTAGCTTGTTGAGATCCTCAGTCTTCTTAATAACAAACCTTGATGGATACTGAATCTGTTTAACCATTGCTGAGCGAAAACTGTTTAGAATTCTGCTCCTTGAAATACATAATAAAAAAGAACTTAGTCTGCGCACTGACTCGTCAACATGAGCTCCTTTACCTAATTGTTATCTAACATGACTCCAAAAAGCTTGACGTCTTTTCTTACTTGAACTGCACAGCCTTTTAATCGTATTTGTCATCGTATTTAATCATATTTATGAATGTATTTTAAGCGGTATGCCACTTTATCCAAAAACTTCTCCAGTGTATTATCATGTGAGCCTTTTTGCCAACTGCCGACGTACTCAGAAGTATTGGCATCTATTTAAATGATCGAGGCTTATGAACAGCATTTTATATCAAATTTATGAAGCACAGCAATACAACGTGGCCTGAGCAGGATCTGCAGATGCAACAGAAAGATATAGCTGAATTTCAAATGAGCAAACTTAAATTTTAGTATATTAGATTAGTTTTAATCAATTTTAATTCGGCGTAGAAAGTGCAACGATGTGACTGTAATCAACCATGTGACGGTTGAATCGTTAATTTAATTTATAACAGTGAGTATTCGGAACGCATGTACCTGTGTGAACGAAAACTACTAGGTTTTTCGTGACGGTTGACATTATTTATTCGGAGCTTTGTCAGGTAGCGTAGCTGACACGCTGTGAGTGAAGTATGTGTTGCAAAGCTATACGATGTTGTTAGAGTCTGAGATAATTGCTCCATCGTTAACTTTTAGACGGAAGCCCTTCGCTGGCTTTATTTATATATACTTGTGAATCCTTGCGAATATAGTACTAGTTGTACTGTGTGTGCTTCGTCATTACGTGTGAAATCTACATTCATTTCGCCTAATATTAAGTCGTGGTCAGAACCTTGCCGCAGATAGATAAATAACCTAGTTACAAATTCACGAGTATACCTGAAAGTTAAACGCAAGAGCTAGCAGTAGCAATTTGAAATGACAATTTCGATTAGTGTTCTTTTTAGTCACTACAGTGTCCTTCAATTCGCCGCCTACATCCACACATGAATAACGAATGCTTTTGTGTTGCCTAATTCGCTTGAGTAATCAAGCTTGGTTTTAGGGACCCATTTTGCGTAATATATATAGATATATAGATATATATAGATATATAGATAAAAACGATTTATTTCCAATACCTTCGTATTTTTCATGATTAAGTTATCCTAGATTCTTTTTGATAGATCCCTTGAATTTTGAAGATGTGAAATATAATCGGAAAGCTGAATAGAATTAGAATGTAAACGTTAACGCAATACAGATAGCTAAAAGGCAAAACTGGATAAAGCCTTCATTTATTGTAAAAAAAAGCCTCAACTTTTCGAAACTGTGCTATCCCATATGTTGCACTGTTACTTGTGCTTGCCAATATAGTACAATATTAAACTTTTCTTGTACCTCCCAACAAAGGCAACTGTGAGGGACGTCTAGGCTTATGTTCTTCTGCGAGTCACTCTGGGGACGCTCGTATTACTCATATTACTTTGACTTTAAGCATTCTTTCTATGGATATGATCATTTTGGTTACTTTGGGAATTGTTGTGAAGTTTTTAGGTGAAATCTTAGATTCTTTCTCAGCTTATTTAACATTGCGCAAACATTGGCATACAGTATTTCCGATATCTCTTAGCGAACAATTCGGTTGAGGCCGACAGTGTATCTGCATGCCACGTGGCATATTGCTTTACATTGACAAGGTTGCTTTACATCGACTGGAAACTGTTCAATTTCGATCTCATTTATTTGCTAACCAGCAAAGAGAGTGTGAATCTTCCTCAATCAATTTAAAATGTGTTTTTGAAGTATAGGATAAGCCATTGCAAGTTCCGCCTCCAGCTTTTTTGGACCACATTTGACGTACAACGTCGCCTCGTAAGCACTTCTCAGTAGCTTACTACGCTAGTGAATACGCCAAACTCATTGTTATTCAAACAATACCCGTCATTCTCTCTACAGTTAGTACAATACATTTCGAAAAAATGTGAATGCTCTAAGAAATGTTTATTTTAAAATTCAAGAGGTGCATCGTTTTTATCAAGGTCTGAAAATATTTTGTTGCAGAAATATTTTGAAAATATTTTGGAAATATTTTGTTAAAAATATTTTGTTGTTAATAAGAGCGGTATTTTTGCAAAAAAGAAACTTGTCCTTGTCTTGAAAAAGAAAAAAAAAGAAAATTACACATGTCCATTACACGTATTTTTATATCATTTCAATTCTCTAGTTTACATAACAATTATTTACCTTAAAACAAAATCGAATGGAAATACTTTATCCTATAAACAAAATTTTTTTACGTCAATTTTATAAGTAATAAATTAATGGAATACTCTAAAGATTTTATAAATTTTTCAAAAAGTTAACAAAGTTTGAGAAAGTATTATTACTTTCCAAGGATGGCATCACCTTAAATTTTGTTTATTATTCGATAAAAAGGGATATCGACATTAATGGTCGAAACTTATATAAATGGTATCGCTAATGGGTGTAAAGGTTTATTTCCGTGGAAATGCTTCTAGATATGCAGAAACTGTCCTTTTCGTTTTTGTTATGCAATTGTTTATTGACGAGTCCTTACTTGTTCGACCTTCGCTTTCCTTTCGCTGACTCCGTGCTATTTTACGACAGACGCTTCAATGAAACAGAAGATTAAAGATTTCGCGCTGCCCAGAATCTTTTTGGATCAACTCTCGTTCCTCACAAGCTTAAAGGATAAGTCACGATCCAATGCATATCTCCAGTCAGGCACTGGCAACATATTCCTATCTGTGGTTCCCATTTTCCTTTCTCATAGAGCAACACAGGATGCTTGCAGAAAGAGCGTCTATCATCCAGGAGTAGTGATATAGTGCGGTAATGACATTATTAAGAGACAATTATATAATATTAGATGATTAGAAAGAGAATGATAGTATTTTAGATGTATATATAGTCGATACCGATAGTAATGTTAGCAATAATTGTAGCCATGTGCCAGCATATGTTTCAACAGAAAAGGGTTACCCGAATCAGAAGGTCCAGGTCCTAGAAGGTAAGTTTAACGATATATGAAGTAGGTTGAAGCGTATATAATCCCCGTTCAGTAGCAAGCTTGAAAGATGTTATGGCGGAATTCTTACCGTACGTCGCGTAATAAAGTGGTAACTTTGAGACATCGCCAACCGAAGCAGTAACTAATCGCGATCCATTGCTCACTGAATGACGTATTTTTTGCAAGGACCATAACTTCCCAGGTGGAAAAACTTTACTCTTAATCAAAAATTTTCTTGACGTGAATTTTGCGATATGTTCTTAAGTATATCATCATCATAGTTGTACGTCGGTGCTCGAGAAATGCAGTGAAAGGGGTAGATCAGTCAGAGATACAGGAGATGCATTTATAAACCTGGTAATTGTCAAAGTAATCGCCGTAAAGGATACCAATTATTTATGGCAAGCAATTTAAACCCGCCTAATAGTGGTTGGTTCCCAACCTTGATCTCTAAGAATAGCTCTGCACCGCTCACTAGTTTGAAGATGCATTGAATTCCTCCTTGACCTCGTTTAAGCTGATTCAGATTCGACTGTTGATAAAAAAGTATTTGATCTTTAAGCATCATACTATCACATTAAGTTTTCTTGCCTTACTTAGCCATAGCTCATCTGCTAATGGAACAGGATCGAACTATTACAGAGTAGCTAACGGCCCGTAGAAGCAAATTTAGTCTTTAGAAAGACTAGTAATAGTCTTTCAGATGGATGCCTTTAAATACTGCAATGACTTTAATGTTATATTCACCAATTCATACGTTCGTTAGCTTGAGGAGTCGTATGTCGGCCTGCAATGTGGAATTCGCAGCCATCATCATTTCAAAGGCCCGAAATCCCTCACGTCAACTTGTAACCGCTTTTTTCTAGTACAGAGGAAAAAATAGCTACTCGTTTGTTTGGCCTGCTATTGACAGCACCAAGAAATCCAAATTGTTCAGTAAGTTTTTCTGTCAGTGTCCGTTACTAGACAATCGCAAACAGATATAAAGGAACTGCCTAGTGATAGTCCATACGCTTGTATTATAAACGAATTAATCAAACGGTAAATTCAAACCTTCTCCATGTTCCATCTCATAATGAAATTGGTTGCCAATTATTTAAAAAATGATGTTCTTTTGTCAGGATGACCAACAATTATAGACTACTTCTTCAGGGTATTCCGATGATTGTCCGCCTCTTTTCTCTGTGGCTGGTCTATATTTGCGAGGAAGGCTACCAGAAGGCGTTAATAGACGCCTAACGTCGATAATTTCAATTACGGAAGTCATGGAAATAAATGGTAGTTCATGAGGTGTCTATCTAATGTGTGTTTGTTTACCTAACGACGTCATAATCTTGTCAGCCATTACTACTTTCTATGATGCAGCTGACGTTTTCATGTACGATCTTTATATATAAGAATTTTTTACAGAATTCTTATGTGGTGGTTTTATTGTTGAATATAAGCTCTGTTTCACGTGCTGACGTGGGACATCTTTGAACTTGTGGTGAAATGGATAATGTCTCTATAGACATTTTTTTTTTGTACCTATCTATATCGCTATAGTCTATAGAGGCAAAGAGAAGTTTGTTTTATTTACGTAGTGTATACACCAGTGAGATAATTGTTTGTGGTGGATCAAGGTTATCGAGTAGTTTCTCTGCGCTTCGGTACGCTTCTTTGCATGAGCTCAGCGCTACAACATGGTTTTAACACAAACTAAAGTAAATAAACTGAATAATGAAGCTAACAAGCATAATCTGTATTATTCTGAATCTCTATAATGTTCTTAAACCGCAAGGACAATGTATACAATAATTTAATAAAAGTAAAAGTTCCACAAAATGGACTTCATTGCTATATGAGAAGAGAGGGTCATATACAAATGCAGTCCGTACTTCAGGAAGATTAACTGAATATTCCCACGATCAGTCGGAGGTTTATCAAGATCATGTATTTAATACAAATTATACGGAATTCAGTTACAATCGACTGCAGTGCGCTAACTGGTTTAAGTGAAAGTTAACGATGTTTTTTCCTTTTACTACTTTTTTTTATACTAGGTGGTTCTACCGGACCTAGCTGTGATCCGTGTACAGGTATGTGAAGAGAATGGCCGTTTTCTCGGCCATCGCGTGCTACCGGTCGTGGGGTTACGCCCGGGCTACCGACACGTTTCTTTAAGGAACGAAGCTGGTCAGCCTCTAACGCTACCTACACTCTTCGTCCATATTACAGTTAGAGGTATGCGCTTGCCACAAATTCAATATAATTTTTATATCAACCATCCACACAAAAAAATTAATGCAGCTTTGAAGTGGTGAAAAAGCAAAATAATTACGGTTATAGTAAATCGTTACTTATAGAAAATTATTAGTTATCGTAAACTTTTATTTGTATATTCTACTTAATCCTTATATTTTTCTAATAAACTTTTAATAAAAAATTTTAATAAAAAGTATCTTTTTATTAAAAAACATACTTTTTATTAAAAAAGTATCTGCGCTCAGAATAGTTGATAAAAGTTTACGATAACTACTAATTTACTACTATAATTTACTAGTCAATGGCAGGCGCCACATTATGTTTAAGCCCCAGGCAGCAGGGAGCCTGGGGCTATCAGAATAAGACAACTTAAATCTTACGTTGTCTTACTCCGATAGCAAATATCTACAACTTAACACAACGTCTGATAGGTTTTCTTGATTCTACAATATGAAGAGATTCGCTCAGTGACATGTTTTTAGCACTTGCCAAACATTTTTCCCTACAGCCACGTTAATTATAACCTTGTTCTCACATTTCCCGCTCCTTACAACATTTTAATCTATCTTATTTGCCTCTTTCTTAGAAATCGTTATCTAAGGAAATTCTGTTGTTTGAGTGAAACTTTCTACTTCCGCTATGAGGTTTAGCCACTAACAATGTCACATACTGGACCACTTCAATTTTCATAACATAATACATACCTAATACATACTACATACATACATATATATATATATA
>MNPL01009220.1:7194-21331 GCA_002081605.1 Tropilaelaps mercedesae | reverse complement strand
TATATATATATATATATATATATATATATATATATATGCGGTATATATATATACAGATCGTGAAATTGAGCATTCTTCATAATGTTATATTCCTGATCGGCGTCAGAAAGTACGACAACTCTAAGTTTGAACTCCATTATAAGACTGCAAATCTGTTTACCATTTTACCATAGTATTTACAAAACATTTCAGAATAGACTGTACATTACTGTTGTATATGATTCGTGCAATCATTGTATAAACTACATATGTTTCCATGTCAATTTCAAACTGCCTATTTCTATTCCGATCGTCTTATATTTTATTGGTGGTGATACCTCAGCTCTTACCTAAGCTCCAGCATTAGTCCGAGCACGGGTGGGGCAAAAATTGATTGGTCAGGAAGTGGCAGAAGAAATACTTGCCTTTACAGGTTCTAACTTGGACACGCTGGATATTGGAAGTGTGTTTAACGGCGAAGGATCGGCAGGATTGCTTTGGTGCATAGCCAATGTTGATGGGGTGCCAACCCCTGAAGCAAGTGAGTGGATAGGTTTTGGCAGGGGTGATGGTGCGGGTGGACTGACACAGTCTCGTTTAAGGGGTGAAGGCTCCCGGTAGCCTGGAAGTTGACTAGCATCCATAATTACGGAGTCGCACTCCCCCGCCGAGATGACGTAGTTTACGCAGATGATACTTTGCTCCTCCTGTGAACTCTGTTTTGATGCACAGATGACAGTTGCGCATGTTTGAATCCAACTGAAGCCACCGTTTTTGTTCATCAAACGGTAGTAGCCGCTCATTGCTTGCCCTAATGCACATAGAATACGCAAGAACCCAAAAAATCACATTGTGAGTCAGGGCGAGAACAACCCATAAAGATTCTGTAGCTATGATAAAAATAATCCATCCGAAAGTATTTTAGCATGATCCACAAGTTACGTGCATGCGATTTATACGCAGCTCTGCGCATATCTGTTCGTTAGCCATACAAATGAAACATTTATTTACATAATAAAAAATATGACAACTTTGTATAAATTGTAATATGTTTACCAATGAATTTTAAAGCTATTGCTATACCCAAAGGTCACCCTTAAATTATGTACAATATCACCATTAATATTAATATTAATTTAGTCAGCAACGAAGTAAACGCAATACAAGTTTTTAAAGTGCATTTGCCCGATCACACAGAAACTGGTTGTTTTCATAATCTAACCAATTAGTATGAAATAACAGTGTGTAAAAGCAAGAAATTGAGTGACGTCGGCTGAAGGGAAAGAAATAAATGGCCGAAAAGACTCCAGGACATAGATCTATGCAAAAGTTAGGGAAGCAACAACTAACGGATGGCCTGAATTCATTTAACACTCAGCAATGTGCACTCAAGACTAACAAACATACCTTTATGCATAATGTCCATATGTAGCTGTCTTAGTCGTTGAACGTCCTGGGCGTGCACGAGCGAGTAAAGGCTCCGGCCTGTGAGATCGTCGGCATT
The DNA here is from genome assembly GCA_002081605.1 of Tropilaelaps mercedesae. Classification (NCBI taxonomy): domain Eukaryota; kingdom Metazoa; phylum Arthropoda; class Arachnida; order Mesostigmata; family Laelapidae; genus Tropilaelaps; species Tropilaelaps mercedesae. The sequence continues at coordinate 19,848 of MNPL01009220.1, read as the reverse complement.
ATAGTCTAATAGTTGTTGCACCCTAGGCTCGCAGTGCGATATCCGAAGATCGAGATTCACCCGTGTCACGAACATATCGCAGCCAAGTCTTACCTCATTTACAGATGGCGGTGGAAGGGCAACCGCCAGTCCCACCAAGCCTGAGGTGAAAAGTACAAGCTTGGTCAGAGATGCTATTTGTATGCGGGCAACGTACATGGAATGACGCCAAAGAAAATTGTGAATTGACAAGAATAATGCTACCAAAGCAAATAATTATGTGACGCTCCCTGCACTTGGAAAAACAGGACAGACCTTTCACAGATGACAAAATTTTTGCTGCAATATCTAAAATAGGGATAAAAACGGATCTTGTTTACGATAAAATTTGCCCCCGCCCTCCCTCTGCTGATTGAGAGTGAGGTTAAATCGCAAACAACCCTGCCATTTTCATAAAGAAAACACAGATTCGAATCACCTTCTAAATATTCGGCGAACTGTTAGATAAGAAAAATAAAAGTACCCTACCGAGTACAGGCTGGTTCTTCAGCTGCGCCCCTCCAAGGGTGGGCGCGGGTGATGTGTAGATACTCTGCGTCCGAAGATGACACAACACCAAGACAACCCTGTAGCCAGAAGACTTGAAATGGCAGCCTCTCTTAGTGAGTGTCGATTTCATGCGCACACAGAAGGACCGCTCCAGGCCGGCGTATGCTGTGTGTAAACCCGCCTGCATTGTCGCTGCTGGAATGCACGCAGAAAGCCATAGACTTAGCAAGATTTGCAGAACAAACGAATAACAGAAAAGACTATTTCAGCTTTGCTCAACACGTACGGAAGTATTCCGGTGCCAAACCCGGGAACGCGGGAAAACCAAAGATTCATTGAATGTGTAAACATAAACGTTTTGCAATAAGTTATACATCAGCTCTATGCTAGACTTCAGTATCTCCTTTGGATTTTCCTGTTGAACAAGGAAAATGCGTCGTGGCCTAATGTGGCTATAAGAAAAATTACACATGAACATATTTGCAATCTGTGAGGTAATATAGTCTTCGAACACAAATTAAATTGATCATGAGTATTTCAGGGGTACTCGGAAGTATAGTTGGAGAATACATTTATACGTAGTTTTACTATAAGATCCTCGAGTATTTGAAAGAGTTGATTCAAGCTGTTTTTCAAGGTGCGACTGGCCTGTCTTGTCTACAAATTCGGCTAAAGTGGGCTGAAAGTGAGTTACGAATACTTTATTTAATAAAGAAATTTATTTTTTACATGCAATATATACGTAAAATGTGTCTATAGACTAACTGCCACGCCAAGAGCAGCGATAGCCTGACCCAGTCAAGGGAATTGTGTTATTTGTCTTGCGAAGTCCACCGAAGGGGCAAAAGAAACTCGCCTTCCTTTTAACGTCGCCAATTCTCAAAAATCAGGATCTGCGATTGCTATGACGATGGAAGTACGAAATAAAGGCGGATGACCCGGGGACCTTTCGGGGTTTTTGGATGACTGGAGATGAAGGGAGTGGAAAATTGGGGTACAGTTGGGGTGGGAAAGGGCTTAAGAGAGGAGGCGGGGCTTTTGTGTTCCCTCCTCAAGAGGAGAGGGCACTGCAATGGAGCAGCGTCTCAGAGGCTGCAGCTGCCGCAGATGTCGAACCAGAAACAGTCGCCCAGCTTTCATTGGCCCTAGGGCCCATAGGAGTAACAGGATCATAGATATATGGAAGGTTGGGGATATATATTCACACTGTTAAGTGTAAATATATATTACTCTGGAACGTAGACTGCACGTGAATATACAAAAATGCAATCTGCGTAAAGCGATTCTTGTTACCTATGTCTCTATGGGAAAATAACGAAAAAGAGGCAAAACAGTGAGGATTAAGCCCGCGTCTACGGTTGCAGCTCTTCGTCTCGTTCAACCAAAAACGTGTATTTATGAAAAGGTTGTCTTCGTTGAATCGATAACATTTGTGGTTATACAATCTGTATACGATGATAGAGCTGCTAAAGGGGTCGGAAGATTTTATGTGAGCCATTGTGCACGTCATAATAATCTGTATCTTTTTTTTTCTTATATGCGTAGTTTTTTTTTATGAAACTACGTAGTAGTAAATATAAATATGTTTACGTTATATATGCACGTTACAAGAGCAATAGTACAATCATACCTATACAGAAAGTAAGGCACATATTAGCGAATATTGCACATTTTTTTATTTGGTTTACGTTACTATGACTAAATTAGTCTCGGTTTTGCAAATTGATAGTCAGTGTGAAGTGGTATATATATATATGTATATATATATATATGTATATATATATATATATATATATGTCTTACCGGGTCTGTCGCACGATCCATCGTCAGAACTGGCAGTGTTTGCAGGCGGTGGCGAATGTCCGGCGTTCGCGGCGTTGAGACCCAGCTGCTCGCTGACCTCGGCGTGGTCATGCTGATGTACGTAATCAAAAATGGTCGACCCGGTCATCTCGACCTGTGATAGACCTAGATAAATTGAGACGGTCTCTGAGATATAAAGAAAGCGTCCGTCTGCAGCTAGCACGAATGCAAATCCGTCCAGTGATTGCAGAATATGCGTGCCCTGGTGCTGTTCGAACACCTCTGTAGCCACCGATCGTGATGGCCGAAGTGGACTCGCTGATTACAGAACCAAATACAACAGAAAACGAGACGACCAAATGATTTAGCAGAATGACACCAGCATAACAATTACGGAAACAATTAAACTAAACCATTTCGCATAAACATTTTGATTGCTTTCTATCTGTGAGCTTGATATTCATTAGAATGTGAAAGGTATGGCCGCTGCTATTGCCCACACAAAATAAAGATGGAAAAAACTATAGCGCTTTCAAGATTATCATTCAACGCGTTGACGCCTATATTTTTTGGGTTCACCACCAACCACATCCACGGTAGCGCTTTTTGCATTACTTCGTAAGACGGACCCCATAAATGTATATATACAACGACGGGAATTGAACCCATGCATTTATGTGCCTTCTCTTGTCGCAAAGCGCACGCGAATGCACCAAGCCACCGAGCTAGAAAGTGGGTTGGCAATGCTCAATCAACACCGATGTTTGAATGTAGTTTATGAAACTGTCTGTACCTCTGTTGGGAGCTGGGATGAATAATTGGAAATAATTGCAAATAATAAAATTTAATCAAGTGCTAAATGTCGAGTCTTGAATGCCAAATTGGCTACAGGTTAGAAATCAGATTTAAGGTCGAATAACAAAGCGGCCTTTTTCTTTATTAATATACCACATGAAATTAAAGTAAACATCCCACGAAAAGAAAACGTTCGAAAAAATTAAATTCATAAATTGAAATAGATTGAAACAAAGTTTAAACCGGCAATTACTTTTTTTAGAGAAAAAAGGCCAGGCGAATGAATATTTTTGGCGATTTTCATGAAGATTCACCTCCAGACGATGCACAAACAAGCAGCTATTTCAAGAATATACATTCGGCTTTTCAAGTACAAATACAGGATTGGGCGTTTTATTTATTATGCAATTTTTGATAGATAAAGGACGAGTTCATTTAATTTGTTTACATGCCTACTTAGGCTGCATACCAATTCCTACGTTATACACAGCTGTATGTAGCTTGCGTGTATCGAACAGCGTTATGAAAAATGAGTAATTATAACTGATCTGGAAATCATGTTTACAACAGAATGCGAAATTACAAATTCACGAGCAAAAATCAACAAAGCACATATTTAGCAAAATAAAGTTCGTATAAGAAAACGTTTGACAATGAGTCATTTCCCTGTACTAAGTAGCTCTTCGATTGTAGCATTTAATACTGATGAACATTAATAAACAATGTGATTCAAGCAGTTTTAACGCATAACCAAATTTAAATTATTACCCATTATTGACTGAGGCAGCAAGACCTGGTTGTGGTATGCTTGACTATCTTACGACCAGGATGAAGACAAACAGGGGAAGGGGAGAGAACAAAGGAACAAACAAACGTTCGATTGAATTGCCTATGGTGATTCCTTGTTATTGTTTTTTTTTTTTTGTAGACGTTGTCGCTGACGTTATTTTTGTGAGATTTTCAAGAGGGTTTTTTCTCTTATCCTCCTTCACTCAAGAGGGATGAAGTGTGATAGCGAAAAGTGAAACGACGAAAAAAGCAGAGCGGACGGCAGGTAATGAAAAGAGAAAACACGCTAACAGGAATTTTTTGGGAAGGGCAGTGTAGAGCGAAATGGTAATGGTAACCATGTCAAAGGCGCTGGCTCTCTGCGGTCCTTCCTGTGTCATTGCTTCTTGGTTTAGTTGGTCAGTAGTAAAGACGTCAGTTGGATCAAAAGCGTTGCTGCTCAAGGTCTCTGGAGACTGTTCAGCGCCAGTCCATGCCTCAAGAGGCTACTGAGAGACTGGATTCGACCGCCCACTGTCAGGGATGCGCCGCAGAGAAGTCCGAACCCAGCAAAATAGTAAACCTACTGACGATTGGTCAAAGAAAGCGAGAGCAACTCTGTTGCCACGTTTGTGTAGGATCGTCGGACGGCCGAGTGTGGTCGCCGTAGTTATTGCGTGAGGGGCGAAATAAGGTGAAGTGTCGCGGGGATGGCCATAGGGGTTCCAACGAGAGGACGAAATAGCATAGGCAATGTGACACGACCCTCACGCCTCGGGGCTTTTCAAGGTGGCGATTGGTCGTATATACCATTGCGCGTCGGTCATAGCTGATTTTCGACAACCAAACCACCGACCAGCGAACTGGGTGGCGGTTAGACGTCCCAAGGGAAGTCCGTACACAAAAGCAGTAATACACACACAACAGCGACACTCTTTCTAAACGGCCCGATGGCTAAGGCAAAGATCCTAACGCTAGCAGGGTCGATATCACAAAAAAGACAAGCAAGACATCAGTGAAGTTAGGTAAATTGGTAATTGACCTATAAATAGGGCGTTCTTTAATTTTTTACACTTGAACACATACATTTAAATATAAACAAAAGTTTTGTAACATAGGCTGTTTTTTCAGCTATATTAATACTTCAGCATACAGCATGATATCTGTTGTTCCTACGTCCTAAAATGATTGACTGTTGTTGAAGTTACAAATAGACCTGCATTTCCGCTAATGTTGGATATCAACTTGTGTCATCATGTGTTGTTTATCTTCTTGCGGGACACAACAATCATTGTCTGTGATAGTGCTCACACAGTTGTCTTGTTGGTCGATCGTCATGTGCAACAGGAAATCGTGTCGTGTCGCGTGCACGACCGGTGGTGCGACTTCACGACGGCAGCAAGAGGAGCAGCAACTGATCATCTTAAAGATTAGTTCAGCCGACCATTCCTAGTCTCCAACCCTGGTTGACCCAAAGCGGAATGATCAGTGATTGCCAGACGTCGCGAAACAACGCTAGTATCGGAACATTCGAGCAATCTGAAAGTACGACATCGGTATGCCCATCATCCTGTACTGTATTGAAGAAGGTAGGGAAAGAAAGAGCTGTATCCAGCTATGATCAGTTAGGCAGCGTATAGTGAGTTACTCGTCTCCTGTTGTTGCTTCAGTTGAGTCGCCCAGAGAGCGCCCGCTTGATGAGAGCTGCCAAGCAAGCCGGAGGGTGTACGCACATGAAGCACACAGCAAAGCAAGTCGAGTGCAGTCGAGTGGAGTTGATAAAGTGACGATGTCAGGAGCAAGCTTGGCTGCAGCAAACGAAGGACACGCTGGACAGAGAAGCAACGCAGAGAGTGATGAGGAGGCAGCGAGGAAATGAAGAGGAGATAGAGGAAGTACCAACCACCCTCAGTCCACCTTCTTCTAAGGTTCTTTACCTTCAAGTTGTTTCAGCAACAACAGCCAATTCTCTATAGACGGTTTCTTCCGAACTCTTGTAAGGAATACTGTATTTGGATTACTTGAATGTTCTAAACAATCAAAACAAGCGGTGTTATTGAATAAACAAACTTAAAAGTGGTCAATTGGTTAACTAGGTATAGTTACAGAAGCGAACTAATTAAAAGATTAGCCAGCATGTTCATTTTACGTATAGAGCTCATTAGTAAATAGACATAAATGTCAAGTATATACACATAAATCTACAACCTCGTAGCCGATAACGTTATGTCGGCTACATTACAAAAATAGCAAATTTTTCAGTTCTACTCTCCTAATAGAAAAGGACAACAATGCAAGTAGAGGAATTTGCTGATTGTGCAAAATCGGAAGACACAGCCAGATGTCCTATTTCTGTTGTTGGCGTTACAAACGGGGCCCAACCAATGATACTAGCCTATTGTCCATCAACCAAGATGTGGCTCAATAATAATATTATAGCTCTAGGTAGTTCAAAACAATGCGAGAAAAGTAATAGACCTCTCGAGAGGAGGGACATGCCTCTTCGCTCCGCTGGCTTTAGTGACTGCTGAAGTTATCGGGCAAATAATACATAAATCTTTAGTTTAATACAAATACAGCAGAAAGTACATCAGTGAAGCACACAATTGATATCGAACATAGAAAAAGCTAAAATGCGCGTATGAAGCACTATATCCATTACTTCGCGTGAGCGACTACCCTTACGATCCTAATGAATTGCAGCTTCCTGACTTCTTTACTCAGCCGTTTAAAAGAATATCAGTGATGGTAAGGTAAAATATACTCTTCATAATAAGAAAAGCGTTGCCTCACTAGCAAGATTACCTGGTCGTAGCGTGCCAGACATGATTTATATCTCGCGGAATGCTCTACTGCTAATACTTAAGTGATTGCTCAGCACGTACATAATTTAAAAGTCCTTCGTCTAAAGGGCAAATCCCTTAACAAGGTATCATTATCGAATTATTATAAGGCTCAAAATGTTACCTCTCTCTAAACACCCTGCAGCGAGCTATGTTTAACAAACGAGGAAACCCTTATAAACTAGGATCAAGAGAATGACGTCGCAAAACTTAAGCAGGATCGTATTACATAGATACATAAGGCAAAGCAAGAAATTTTACTAGGCTCAATCTAACATGTTGAAGCGGATGAGGGCTATGGATTTTAAACCATGCTCGAAAATGGCTTTTGTTTCAAATAAAGTCAGTCAAAACAAGTCCACAATGTCAAACCCAATGAAAAAACAGTTATTCAATCAACCTTTACCCATTTATCCATCGTCTCCAAAACACTTGTTTCCCATTGCTTAGCGGTGGCACGCTGATGTTGTCCTTATGCTAGTCATTGTGTCCAGCGAGACGGCATATAAGTAGTAAGGGGGACTTTAAATTACGGCGTAACCGATTCGAACGGGGTACATGACGTGCCTTATACTTGTAGATGTGTTCATGCAGTTAATGAATTTAGGTTTAACTGTTTCCAGAAATTCTAAAAACCACGTCAATTATTTGCAGTTTTGTGTGTCAAATTTAAAAGCATTCCCATGTATGAGCTTTATATGCTTGACTTGATGTTGAATGGATGCATAACATCTTGGAATTTCTTTTGCATAGGTACTACAATATAACGTGATATGACTTAATCTAATAGCACTGGAATAATTTCGTTTTACCATCATGAAAGTACTGACTTTTGATGGTAAAACGTTTTCTCTGTACTTGTCAAGGAAATTATACCAAACGATTTGGTTCATTAACACAGATTTCAGCCCGATATACCATGTATTCGTCACTTAGCGTCCAATATATAATTATACTGCCATCACTAACGTTTCATGGATGTCCATATGATATTATTGTGGTAAGCCATGCACTTTGTCTCACAGAGATAGCATCATCCCCATGAGAAAGAACATACGCGCCAAGGCACGGGATGCCATGACCGCGTATCTATAATGCAATAGCGAAAAGTTAGCTTTACTTTTAGCTCGGTACTGATGTCATGTCGGGTTCCCGAATAGCGGTGGACAGTGGAAGGCGGCCACAATTAATGGGTATGTGCAGCAAGATATGGGCGTACAAATGATTCACAAGGGTTCGGTGAGGTAAATACCACCCGAAAGTGTCCAACGTAGGTAGAAGAAACTCCTTAGAGCCAGCGATGTCATACTATATTCATATGCAAGCATTAGCCCAGCAGCAGCACTTTAATAAAAATGTATTTGACAAGAGGTTTCTGTCACAAATTCAAGTCAAAAAGAATACTTTGGCTCCATAGTTCAATGCTTTTTCTCAAGGTTTTTTCAAACAGCAAATGGGATGTGACCTCACTGTGTTGTCGGCACGTAGAGTACATTAGATAGAACTTGCCGGCTACGAGCGGAGCGGGCTTCGCCATGAAAATATGGCAATTTCAGCTAAAATATCGAATCGGACATAGTGGGCCTTTGAAACGCCCCGCCCTGTGTCGCTATAGCAACGTCACGTAGCTGCTATGTTTATTTCTAATTAACAACAAGAACGGGCTAGTTCGCTGCTTTTGCTAACTCCAGGTCAACTCATCTGCCAAGCCCTTGTCTACAGACAACACATCTTTTTTTCTAACCACAGCGTTACTTATATTCCAAACCATCTAAATATTCGCCGCTTCATAAGCACGAGTTGTCTTTTTTTTGTATACTTAGGGCTGACTACAAACCAATATTTAACGTCCACAATAGCGCTTTTTGCACTACTTCGTAAGATGGACCCCATAAATGTGAACGTGTAACGACGGGAATCGGACCCGTACACTGCATCTCCTCCAGCCGCAAGGCGTACGCGAATGCCAAGCCGCTGAGTTCGACGCATTCGGTGCACTAGTCATCTGAGTTATCTTAAACCATTGAATAATCTGTGTGGAAATTTTAACGTTTGGACAACGTGTTATATGCGTTTCAATTGTCTAGAACTTCAATTTAAGTGAACTTAATTAAGGATAAGAACGAACAATAACGATCGTTCTTAAACAGTCAGTAAACAAGTGTATAGAAAACAAGAAAATGACTGAAGAAGGACGGTTGAAAAATTATTAGGTACACAAAATCTTATGTAAAAGCATAAAGTAATACCACATTCCACATAAGTGACTAAAGCAGTAGACCTGTTCAAAAATGAGGATGCTGCCTGTGTTATGAAAAGAGCAATACGAAGACGGCGTCTAAGATAATGATATCAAGTAGCTGAATTTACCCAAATAAGTATGCGTTAATTTTAAAATGTCGGCTTTGTACATACTGATTGAACGGGTTAATTTTTTACTCATTTCCGTTTACACGTATTTAGATGAAAAAGATATCCACGTTAATCGGGTGCCACCTACATTTATAAGAAAGTCATAAAAAAATATAACGGGACAATTTAGCATATTAAGCTATTTCATCCGCATAATGCTGTGAGGCTCACAAAATTACGACAGAATCAGATGTCTAAGTAACGGATGGATAGAGTTGAAGGCAGAGAGAGAAAGATCCTGGAATCAATATCGCGATTGGTTTGAGCCTGAATCCCGAGCTCTAACGCCTCACTATAAATAGATGTATCTATAAATAGGCTGGCTCTAGATGACATCGAATCTTTAGTCAGTGTTCAGCCGCCCTCAATGTAATAAATGGACGGATGAAAAGACATGGTGCTAGATGTGTCGTACATGGTGTGGTTCGATCTGCCATTCCCAACCACCTACGAATTCTTGGAATAAGTGCCCAACAACTGCGGGTTTCCGAATCAGTTCCCAGAAGCCCAATTTGGACTTCATGTGTGGGAGGAAAACTCTTTCTTGACCTAAGGACAAGAGCCGGCTGAGCCACGCTTTCTTAATGCGGACTTCAATCATTAGGTGAAAATCCGTAAAGGTGGCGGGGTGTGAGTGAGTAACAAATAGGTGCACCTAAAGGTGCTCGGCATGCAAAAGATTAATTTCGAAGTAGAGGATAGATTAGAAAATTGAGGAGTGTTTTTCTATGACCTCTGATAAGTGGAAATAGAACGCGTGGAAGAAGGATACTTTTGCTATGTGATTTACAAAAAGAAGTACGAACTACAAAGTTGGGATAGTGGTTAGATCGTTAAAATAGTATTTACGCAGAGATATATTAAAACATCAGTAAGTAGGAGTAAGCTGCTCGCTTGTTTGGACTTAATCATTATGTGATCCCGTTGGAACTGGTCATAACGAATTCACTAAAACGAACAGCGAAATTCAGCCGAATGAAAATTCTACGAATTGCTAAAATGAATAGCTGTTCTCACAAAGGTGTAGAACTTCATTAATGAAGACAACGTTGTTAACCTTGGATATATTTCACACACAATATATTTTAAGGACTCCACGGCACTATCGCGGTCCTAAGGCAACATCCAGATCGTGCTAAATTGAGCTACCAAACGACCACCTAAATATTATGCACTGGCACTTCATTGAAATGTTTATCCGGATATATGATGCTGACGTTATGTCGTTAAATCAGTTGGTTTACTTGTCTTGAAAAATGTCAGTGTTCCTTTAATAAACTCTGCCTGTGCCACAATTATTAAAATGTGAACGTGCGAAGATATAAACTCAGTAATCAAACAATTATTAGACCTGCAACCTTATGGTTCTATAAGAGAATACGAGAAAGCTAAATATTTTCAACCATTTTGTTTTGTGCTTAGTTCTCCCTCCTATTTCACTCTTTTAATATTTTTCGAATAATTTCCATCAGTCTTTCACTTGTTCCGCCGTTTTGTAACACTTCCTGAGCTTGCTAGCTAGAACACAGGTTAGACATTGTGCACCGATCATTGTTATTGCAGTGTACACTTTTTTTGGTGATCTCACGGCTACCGGTAGTAACAAGAGAGAGATTACAATCAGGCTATAGCTTCTGGTGACTGCTTCTTAGATTATTGTTTATTGTACGATTATTGCCGCGTGGCCAGTCGTAGTTCTACTACTTCCACTACACCTTTTTTTCCTCGTCACCATCAGCATTATCGTCATCATCAACATTACCGCTATTATTGTTATTGCCGTTGTTGTCTTCAGTAAACGCGGCCGCTATGTGGCGGCTCTTCAATGTAATCTCATTCATTGCTAGCCGAGAGCTGACACAACATAGCACCTTACCGTTGCTATAACAGCACCATAGTACTAGGATTGCTTCGATAACCATTACCCATCTACCTCCCCCACACCTCAACATCCATCGTTCTCTCTGCTAGCTTCTGCAATAGCACCTTCAATCTATCTAGGCTGTAGTTATACTCTGAATTGCTGCTGGTTGAGGCATAGGGTTCATGCGTATGCGTCTGGGCCATCGGAGCAGCAGCACGGCGGCCTAACCACTGCAATCGCAAATGTAAATAGTCATCGGTTGTTAGCGCCGTTGCTGAGGGCAGCTTACTGCTACTGTTCGTGCTGCAGTTTCTGTTTAGACATGTATACATATGTGTATACCGGGCGATATAATAATGACTTTACTGCCGTGTGGGCGTGAAGAGGATAGGAAGAGGGGAGAATAGCGGAGCTTCGGCTCAAAAGCAGACGAACCTATCTTAAGCTGTAAGCAATGGCTGTGACGGCGGAGACCATTTAGCCCATCGATGGCTGCCCTAGGGAGTCATACAGCTCAAACAGGCGGTCTTGTTTATCTATCCATTCTCCTGTCACGGCATAAGTGAATAGTCCTGTTAAAGTCATCGATGATTGCTACATACCATTTCTATCAGCAGTTTACCATTGATGCTATTTCTGCAGGAGAATACCAGGGCTCATCGTCACTGTTAGCTATTCGTTTGCTCACCACAGTTCGTACAGAGAAAAGATTATAGTTAAGTTTGTGAAACATACATGTTCATAGCGGATACAGCACGTTGACTGTCAAGTTTTTCCGAAAGTTTTTTCAAGACGTGTAATGCTCTATCAAGTAAATGCATTGGCCCTGCAACAAATAGGTCTTAATTGTCCCTTAAGGAGTTACCCAAATACAGATTGTCAAATTACGACGCGCAGCTACACCTGAGGGTATTAGCGAACACCCTGAAGAATTTCCATCTTCAGAAAAACAAAGGAAAGAATACCTACAGAGGTGCACCACAAAGAAGGTTTACGAATTCGGGCTTAAGGATTTGAGAACAATGTTTGCTGAAAAACGAAGGCAGAGGAGGCAGAGAAATCTCTGCGAAAGTCAAAGGCAGGGGATTATGGCCGTGTTACCTTATCTATTGTGTTTACATACAGAATGCCTGGTAAATTGCTTAAATCTCTTAACGCTCAATATGCAATCTACGTTTATGCTATATAACACATTTGTTTTTCCTCCTTGTATTAAAAATCAGTTAAACGTTCCATTGGATTTCTGAGCACATTTCATATCGGATCATTGAGTATGAAGATGCCTAAGCCAAGTGTTTGTATCGTTTGAGTATTTTTTGCGCGATGTCAGCAGCACAGATTCCATATTGTAATATTACACCGTATATCCTTTTAACAAGCAAGGCCATGGGCAGATAAAACATTTGACACGTTCGTCTAGTCTAGATAAATAGATTCTACATACCCCAATACGTTCACGTAAATATAGAACTTTCTTGTGAGCGAATGTTCACAATACTATGATGTCGATGTATCTTCGCAAAATTGAAGCTTGTAGTAAACTTTACGGCATCAGTAACGGTTCAACGAATATTTTACATAGCTTCATATGAGTCCCTGTAATTTAAACGTGCTTCGCGAAAGTTCGCAGCAGGATTTTCG